>VDFB02016698.1:0-18044 GCA_007258455.2 Sequoia sempervirens | reverse complement strand
GATTGTAATGCTTAACACAAGCGATTACAAGCTCCACGCTCTGTAATTTGATGGGGATGGACGCAGCCTGTAGCAACCCGGATTCTTCAATATTCTACAATGTGATCTGATTCATGCCCTCCAGCTGCTCTAGATCAACCACTAGGTTTCCCTGATGTAAGTTTGTGTCAATTGTTTTCAAGTAATCATGAAATAGGGCCATCTTGGTCCTGTATTGTACCTGAGAGTACTGCATCTTGAAAAACTTAAAGATTGACTATAAACTTGACCTTGTTCTAATAATTTTCGGAAACCCCTAAAAATAGCGCCTTGCCGAGAAGTATTTTTCCGGTAAAAGTCTGGCACATGGGTTTTGTTCATGCTTCAATGCTGAACAAGCCCAGTTCCTTAGAATTTTGATTTTGAAACTTTTTCCGGAAAACCCCCCAAAAATAGGGGCAGCAAGTTTGTTGATTCCGGAAAATTTGACGAGATGGGTTTCACTGGAAAATTATGCTAAATTTACCCAGTTGATCAAATCTGATGTAGCCTGTTGCTTTTTTGTAATATGCAAGAAAACCTAAGACAAGAAGAGAGGAAGTAGATAGAAGATGGATTGGAAGTTTTTATTTGACTCCTTGAGAAAATCTGTCTCTGAATCCAACCTCAGATTAGCAATCTTTTTCTGCTTCAAATCTGCAAGAAATATTGAAGAACAGATGAAAACCTTGTCCAGATCTGTAAATGGCGTCCTTGAGAGCTTATGGCTGTTCTTGATCATCAACCTGCAATGAAATAATGAAGTAGAACGCCTATACCTTAATTATATAGACTCAAGCCTTAGATCCACAAGTTTGGGGACTTAACTCATGATCAAAAGTTGTTTTGGCTTGATCTGAAGTTCAAAAAGGTGATTTCCATTGATCGTGGAGTGAGTTGGCCAAGTTTATCTCAAAATATCTTGACTTTAGTCAACGACTTGGCCTTTGACTTTTTCTAGGTGTCCCTTTTGAGTTTTGCAAGTTTTTTTATTATTTTCTTTGTTGAATGACCCCAGTTTGATCCTAAATCTAGCTTGATTTGTTGATCCTGAGTTGTTGCCGGTACATTCACTGTTGAGTTGGATCCAACCTGAAGAGAAGTGCCTGGGAGACATGCTGGCAAAAAGCTGAGTTCAAGGCCTCAAAAGAAAGGGCGCCTTTTCCAAGAAAGGGCGCTTTTGCTTTTGCCTTGGTGAATTTTCAATCTTCATTCTTCAGCCTTTTGAATTGACTTCTCGTGCTTTGATCTGGATTTCTCGTTGATCGGAGAATCAGATGATCTTGTTTGATATCTCGTCAAGTAGCCAGCTCCGTTTCGCCAAAGATGACTAGAGTTGAGAAAAACTTAGAAGTCAATTTAGGGTCCCTTTATTCAAGGGCGCCCCTCATTGAAAAGGGCGCTTTTGCTCTCCTGCTTAGTTATCTTTATCTGAAATGTGCGTTGGTTTGATCCTGATTACTCATTGATTGCTTCGTCAGATGCCTGTGTTCGCAATTGCGTTGTCGAGATCTACCTAGACTGAGAAGATTGTCTTGGGAGGCCTTTAGTCATCTGACAGCATCTAGAGGTCCAGAAAGAAGGGCGCCTTTCCTTGGAAAAGGCTCTTTTGCGCTTTGATCTTCACTTTCGACAGTCGTTTCTTGATCTTCATCAACTGCCTCTTTTTGCTTCGTCGACAACTGCTCATGATCAACTCATCAAATGATCTAGCAGACGCCAAGGATGACTGCCTTGGATGATTCAAAAGGCTGCATTTGACCTTTAAAGATCATGGGCTCCCCTGCTTGAAAAGGGCTCTTTTCAGCATCGTGAACTGATCTCTCCTTTGTAACGTTTCCAAAGTTAGTCAAATTTTGACCTTTTTGGGTTTCAGGAATCTCCTTCATCAAACAGATCTTTTTAGATCTTTTTCGCATGGTTGCATCGTTGAAGCTTTTGAAGCTTAGCTTTCAACACCTGGTACTGGCCAATCTGCCATTAATGGTGCGGAGTTCTAACTTTGTTCCTAAAAATAGAAATAGACCCACCGTAGTAAAACGTGTCTTTTGATGATTCTGACTTGACCAATGTGATCGTGAAGCCTTTTAATCCTATCAAAATCATTTTCAATCATTTCTGGGAAGGTCCTATTTTCAGGGGTTTCCCCGAAAATAGGGGCATAAAACCCTAATTTTCAAATTTTCAGAATTTTGCACGTGTTCCTTGACAGAAACCCACAAAGATCCTATGTTTGGTTTGACCTAAAATAGACTTTTGACTACATTTTAACAAGATTTAGCTCAATTTATACAGAATGCCAAAAATTTATTTTGGGTACAACACTTCACATTAAATTTGTGACCTTATATGAGTTTTAAAAGTAAATTATGAATATGGTGATTGGGACCCACAAAGGAATATGGCAAGTTGTTGTCAAGTTTGGTCTCCTAGATGGTGTGTTGTAATTTTTCAGTAATCTACCCTTCACAAAGCAGTGCCCCAGCTTTATTGACCCTTCCTTCAATTGCACGATGATTATTCAAAGGAAGACCAATCATCATGCTTTGTCAGAGATTGTCTCCCAATGTTATTGCCACCTTTGTTGTCTTTTGTTATTCACCAACAAGTCTGAACCAATGGTTGTGACCACTCAAAAATATGGATTCTTCTGCAATTCAAAGCTCTTAATTATTTATTGAATAAATAAATAAACCATAGTTGGACAAATCACCAAAAACTCGCGAGTTTTTTTTTGAAACAAGTTTTAACGGAAAGTACTCCCCAAAATAACTCGTCGTTTTTTTGGCAAGTTTTTCAGAAAAACTTGGCCCTCTTAGCAAAAAGAAACCTACAGCCGAAAAAAGAAACCTACTGCCCCTCCACCCCACTGGGGGCGCTGCCCCCAAACCCCTACGAGGGGCGCTACCCCTCCACCCTGCTAGGGGTGTTGTCCCCATGAGAGGTGCTGCCCTTCGACCCCACTGGAGGCGTTGCCCCCAGACCCCCACGAGGGGTGTTGCCCCTCGACTTGGTAGACAAGTAAGGGGCACTACCCTCATTCCCACTAGGGGCGTTGCCCTACTCCCACGGCGTTGCCCCTAAGACTGGGGGTGTTGCCCTAGGCCCCACGAGGGAGTCTTGACCCCCATTGGGGCATTTCCCTCAAACTCCCATTGAATTCATTTGATTTTCTAGGTACTCTCCAAGTCCAAGTTTCCAAGTTTTCCTACGAGTCTTCATCTATAATATCGTCTAGTTCTACCTCTCCCCTAGTTTTCACTAGACATGGGAAAGAGGAAGATGTAAATTTGTAAAATATATTAATGTAGTATTTACTTTTATTTTTACAAAAACAATTTGCTATTTTCATTTTGTTTCAGAATATCAACATCAGCGCATTCCACGTGAAGATGCCATTTTGTACCCAATTCGCTTTCAAATCAATCAAATACAACTAGACTCAGCTTGTTTCTTTTATGTACTCATTTATTGACTCATTGGATGCATCTTATCATTGAATTTTGCAAAAAAAATGGGTTTTTAGTGCAATTTAAGCTATTTTTTAAGTTGCCGAGTTTTTTCTGAACTGAGTTTTTCAGGCTTGTCGAGTACTTGCAATTGGTGAGTTTTCCAACTATGAAATAAACCCTGAAATTCTTCAATCTTCATACAAATTCTGAAATTTTTACTAATATCCCAAACTGCCATGTCCCGAGCATTTCCAGCTAACTTCAAAGGGGAGTATTTAAAAGTGTTTTTTAACACTACCTTAATAATAAATAATAATAAAATTAATTAATTAACAAATTTAAATTATTAATAAATAATATTTAAATTTGGAGCCGATCTGGCCGACTCCCTTAAGTTGGTGCCACATATTGATATTTGAATTTTGTTATCTGTGGGCCCACCTCTTGGTTGGCATAGTATATATGCTAGTTCGTTTATCTTGTTTTGCATCACTGATGAAGACAGAAGTTCGCTGCCACGGTATAGACGAAAACCTCTGCGGACTGCACATCTAGTGAGACGCTACCCTCACCAAAGCTTGTGTCTTAATCCACTTTTCCACCATTCCAATCTGAGTGTCCATTGTTGCGCAGGTGTATTCAGAGATGACACTTACAGGGAGGAGTCCAATTGCAGCGATTAGCCATGGCCGAGCTTAGGCTCTGGCCACGCACATTCCAGACATCTCCAGCGCCATATACTGAGTCACGCGTTGAATTGGAGAAGCACTTCAGGGCAGCGACACCAGATCCCCTTGCACACACAGGAACATCACTATAGTGGAGATCGAATAAGCTACAGCCCAGATATACTACAAGCACCAGACTATATGAATCGAAGCCTCATTGCGAGTTGCTCTGGAGCAACGCAATTCAGTACTTACATCAGAATTTGAACTTATGGTGTGTATGACAGTGATTAGCATTGCTTAGGCTTAATCCATGTAACAGATCTGTTCATATCAAATTATTGCTATTGTTCAGACTCAAACTCTATAATAGATCTGATCATATCGAATTGAGTTCTGTTATGTTTTGGATGTGCTGTTTCCATACCAGTGATTTATGCATTTTGCATAAGTGATCCCGGTGATAAGCTAAGTTATAAGTCAAAATCTTATTTTAATCTGCCTGTGCATAGTGTTCGCTCTGTTGTATGTAAACAGCCTGGGTTGCTTACACAAACTATAACATTCAGCACCAAAAGTGAAATGTAATTTGCATTCAATTGTTGGCTTCTCTTTCACAGGCTGGCAAGATCCACTTTGATACCATTGTAATATCCCCAAAAGAATATTTTATGATATTTGCCCAATTTTAATCCACTTCAATAATTTCTCCAGGTTAGCTTCGCTAATCAAATTAAATATTATTGATTGCTATTCAGTTATAATATTGAAATTATGTATGCAGTAATTATGGATAATAAGTTATCTAGTCTAAAGCGGCAAATTAAGGAACAGCAAAACTTGGCTACGCAACTTAATTTGTGGTTTTCTCCTTTTCTGTTTCAACTCACAAGTACTCACAGTTTAGCAAGTACTGTGAGTTTTTATTCCATGCATCAAACCATAAAATGTGTTCTATATCATATAGAATGTCTTTTGACTCAATCTGCAGATTCTCCTCTTTATCCTTTATTCTTATGCAAAATGAAGATCCCCAACAGCCCACCAGAAACACATAGGTATCATGCCTTCCCAAACAAAAGAAAGGTCCATAAATTCTTCTCTTTTCAAATGTTGGATCCCAAGACTAAAATCACCAAGCAAAAGGCCACTTCTGTCTTGATCAAAAGTCATTTTTTCCATTTCCAATTACAGTCTGCAGATAGCTTCAAAACCTACATGTCGATGTCTGCAAAACTATTTTGAAATTCAATAATGCAGTTACTCATGGTTGAGAATTTGAGAATTTATCAAATCCAAAATATCAAGACAAACATCCCACAAATATGGTAAAAATGACCCCTGTAATCTTGCAGCTGGAGAACAAGCTTTCTTTATGTCAAATTATCAAATTCTATAGACATGTTCTAGATCTATGCTATCATAATGCCAATTAAAGATGCCCTAAACCACAGCTGAATGCATATTCAGATGATGCTTTCCCAAACACACAAAAGATTCTTTCAAACACTAGATTCATAGCCTAGGTTAAGAGAACAGCACACAAACCCAAGCATTTATCTAAATTCGTAATATCAGAATATCCCATTTCAAGGTACAATCTGCAGGTACCATCAATCAGCCCCACATAGTGACTTTGAAAGTTATTTTACCATTAACCCAATCTGTAACAAGTTTCTGGGGTTCTAAGAAAAATCTAAAAGCCAATAGTTATGACTCTATGAGTAAAGCCTCATCATCTGCAACAAGAAATTAAATTTCATCCATATGAAAACCATGTCAGCTTTGTGAGGGTACTCTGCCCTTTTTCATTCAGTGGATCATTGTTTTGTAACCCAAATTCAACATAGAATTTTTAAAATTAAAATGTCTGGCCATTATTTTCTTGAGCTAATATCTAATCTAACATAAGTTGAGCTTAATACTCAATTTCTATGAACTCTTGCTAACAAATATGTTAGAAATATCAACCATTTCAGAAATACTTTTAATACATATAAAAGAAAGCCAATAATCTTGTAAGCATGACCTTGAAATCTTATGTCACAAATTATGACTTTGCAGTAAATCAACCACACAGACCTGAGGAGAACACTGTACCAATATTCGCTTAAATGGAGATGGCAAAGGTGTGGAGCGGTCTGTCATCGGTGTTCTCTATGTATGGTCATTGCATTCACAGTATTCAAATTTCAATAGCATGACTTCACTGATCCCTGTGAAGTTTTCACAGACATCAGTATACACTGAAGCATTTTTGGATGCTATAGCAATATGTCAGAGGATGTGACAATTGTATTCAATGAAGCATCTGTGCAACTTGTATGCAATTCAATAAATGTGCAAAATGCAACATACACCAGAGTAGAGGTAGAACTTATATGTCCTGCATTTCAAGAACATTTACCCTGGTCTCAGATCTTCCTGCTAAAGAAACTAATAAAAGTAGATAAAAAATTTGTGCATAGATATAAATAGAACAGAAAGCATAAAACATTTCATGCAATTCAAATTCTTGAATACTCCAAAGAACAATACACGCATTCCTTTGGCAGCTTCACACATCATCAAAGAACAAAACAGGAAACATCAATGACATGGACTGACTGTCATTGTGTAACATTTGTGCACCGTCAAAACTGATAACAAAACTCAATACAATGTGTTCTGACAGCTTAGCCAAAAAGTACAGAGACAAAAGTTACAACAATTGCATAGCAGAAGATATACTCAGCTGTGCATGCAATTAAATAATAAACAAATTATTTAGCTCAATCTAGTTTGATGATTTCTTAACTTACCAAGTTCGCCTAAATATGAGTATAAGGTTACCATAAAAGGAGTAAATTACAATATACTAATTAAACTTAATTAGAATATATTATGCAGCTTAATCAAACATATTATACTTGGTGCTCAACTATACACTAAATGCACCTGAGTACGCTTATCTTTTCCTACAAAGACAACACCAGTTTATCCAAATTTAATGAGCAATCAAGTGAACAGCATGCTAAATTGTGGCAACTTAATAAGTTATGAAAGCAATGAACATGCAAAGAAAATAAACACAAGAACACGTGACATACAATGTAAATAAAGCTTTATTCAAAATAAGAACAATTTAAGAGAAGATAGTGACTTCTGAGAAGAAATGTGAAGCTAAAACATTCGGATGACAACTCCTTTACAGCTAATTTTAGAGGAAAATGAGAAGTCTTACAATAGAAAATGAAATGATTTGCCCTTAATTTTTTATAGCTAAGTGAAATGCATTCCTTGAGAAGTTGAGAGAAGCTGTCATGACATGACACTAGTTTAAACACAATTTTTCAATCTCTGAAATTTCCAAGTTTTGTATATTGTTGTATTTTACAATTTGGGACCCTTAATGCATTTTCCACAAAATCTGGGATTCAAAAATGAGGAAGATTAACTTAGAAATCCTAAACTTTTTCCAACTCATCTGACAGTTTCAAATTCTAAGTAATGGTAAAGTTATTGCAACCCTAGGAAGATGACTGTCTTAAGGGGATGTGCCCCAAACTGTAACCCAACTCAGTCATCCCTCCTTAAGAAGCAGTGGAACACATTCCATCTAGTTCAAATTTCAAATGAACGACAAGACCTTTTAGTGTAAGAGTGAGTATCCTCTAATTATGTGGGATAGTTAGAACTCACATTTACTGATTGTGAAGATTTCTAAGTATGAATTTCAGCAAACTAACATGTATCTATGGTGCATCAAGGAGATTCTCTGTTTATCAAAAGCCAGAATTATTGGGCCCCATTCTTGCATCGAGGTTTAAGAATTCCATAATCTTCTTTGCAAAGACCCTGGCCGACATATCAGAGTTTCTTCAACAGCTTGAGACCAATACTTGTGTGTGTGTGTGTTGAGACTTCCATGTGAATTTCAAAAATAATCAAACTGCTATAAATCAAAAGGTGTAAGATGATGTGGTCTATTTCTATTAGGACATCTTTAGTTCAGTCTACTCTGTCTGCAATTTCTCGCATTTTATATACAAATTAATCAATATTTCCTCCTTAGCATCTAATAATTCACGGCAATATGTATAGCTCAATTGCATCTTTCCTCTGCTCGGCCTATCCTTCAATAAAAGGGTGATCTCTTGGCCATCAATTTTCTTTCAAGAGTAACTAGCATTCATTTTGGGCCTCAAAAAGCGGATTTTGCATCTTGGTGCTAATTAAAAAATACGAACTTCTTTGCATTGACCGAAGATGGCTTCTTCGAAGGAGACACCATTGGTATCTATAGGACTGATCACCCCAAGTGAAAGCAACAATACTAGATCTAGATTGATAGACACTATGTTGTTTGCATTAAAAGTTTGACCATAACAGAATCTCATACACTTCTAGTGTTGCCATGTCGCAAAAAAAATAATCTCAAAAAGGTTTGACTGCATATGGCAGGTCAAATTGTTGTCTACTACATATACTTTAACTCTGGTTCACCCAACTGATTGTGTACAGTGAAGATGTAGTTGTTAGAAAAGGTGTCTCAACCTTGCTTCTAATGTTAAAATTACAAAAAAGTGTGACTTTCAATTTGAAAAATAGAAAAACTTAATTTCTAGGCTATAGAGTTAGTTTTTGGCCAAAATAGATATTCTAGAGTGTTTGTTGTGTAGGTCTCTTCGAGCTCTACAATTTTTCTTTTAAAGCTCAATTGACCTTCCAAATCAAAAGTTATGTCCTCCAAAAGTTGGGTCTTCTACATAAGAAATGTAAAGACATGTTGGACACATAAAAAAGCTATAAGAGGAAGTTACCATTGTTGACCAACTTTTGATTCGTGTTTTGGCAATCATAAGGCATCTTTGATTGGAGATAATGGAACCAAAATGGAACACCCAATTTGGTGAGTGGATTATAACGAAGTTATGACACGTGGAACAAATATGCTATTTTTAGCCTATGGACTCATCTTAAGGATTGAGTGTTGGATTTCTAAGCTAAGGATTTGGTTGCCACTTTTTGGGTGGTTTTAGCTCATGGCTTTTTAATTACTATTACAGATGCAAAGCAGATGGATTTCAAAATAATCAGATCAATATTATTAACTGAAGAGCCTTGCTCTTATAGAATTTACAAACTCTACAAATTAGGGAGTAGAAGTAGTTAATTGAAAGAGTTAACTAAACGTTCACTGAAGCAAACTAAAGCTAAAGACTAAGTAAAGCTAAGATGACCATTAATATTACATTTAATATTTTAAAACCCTCCCTTAATGGTCATCGTACAAACAAAAAAACTAAGTCTACCCAAATTGTGTTGGTCATCAAAATGCATAGTGTGCGGACTCCTTCTGCTCAGTTTGCTCCGCTACGTGAGTGCTTTGCTGAGATGCTTCCTAGTTGGACTTCTCATCAGCCAACCACTTTCTATGATACCTCTGCATATGACCAATCTTCCCATAGTAATGGCAAGTAAAAGACTTCTTGGAGCCCTCCTCCGAATCGCCTCGTCCTTTCTATTGAGTGGACTTGCCTTTGCCAACGTACTTGGCAGTAAATGCTTGTTCAACACTAGGAGACTCACTGCTACTCCCAAACTGCTTCTTCCACCAATCCTGCTACAAAAGCTTGTTGCACAACTCATCAAACTTCAAGTCAACATTGGTGGATGTAATGTTGAGCGTTTCGATGAAATGCTCGTAGGAACATGGCAAACTCTTCAAAGTGATCACCACCACATCCTCCTCTTCCATCTTATGACCAATGGCCTCCAACTGATCGCGAATATTTTTTATTTTCATTAAGTGCTCCTACAAAGACATGACACTTGGTCATCCATCATAATAGAAAAGAGCATATTCTTCAGAAAGAAAGCCCTTCCCTTGTCTGAGGTCTCATGAAGATCTTTCAGATGCTTCCAGATCTTTGCAGTAGATTTACCAGATGGTATTTCTGGTAACATCTCATCAGCAATAGATAATTTAAGAAGCATGTCTGCCTCCTTATTACTTCCATCATACTTGTCTTGATCCTTCCCACCAACAGTGGAACAAAATTCCATACCAAGAACAAGCTCATCCAAACATCGCTACTCAAAGATGGTAAGCATCCCTTGCTTCCACGTGTTGTAATTTTTCCATTTAACCTTTGCAAACTTTCCAACATAATATTGGACAAAGACGCCATCCCTCCCGTTTTCCAAAGCATGAAAAACGAGGTAACTCTATGATCAACTGGCAAAACACTCGACAATCAGCTGGCACAACTCCGATTTTTCAAAAATTATTTAAAAAAGAGGCTTAGAAACTGTAAGAATTTTATTTTTTTTACTTCTAAGAGACAGCAAAATTTTTATAGAAAACATTTTCCAAAACTCTATGTAAATTTTTGAAGAAAAAAAATTCAAAAACTCTTTGCAAATTTTTATTTTCCCAGAAAATTGTCAAAACTAGCTCCAAAAAAAAATCCTTCAAGCTGCCATTAAATATCAGAACCCAGCACAAATTTTAGTCACTCAGAAAAGAGAACACAAAAAACCCAAAAGAAAAAACCCTAGGTCGCTGCACAACCCTAGGTTCTTCACAAATCTAGAAATGAACAAAATCGAGCTCAGAAAAACGCGTCTGAAATCGCGTCAAAACACAACCACCATAAACTGAAATCTGCGGCTCAAAATAGAGAAAAAAAAAATCGCAGCCCAAAAATGAAGTCGCGCACCACAGAAAGATGCAAAAAAACACGACCTAAGATTCAGATGAAACCTCCAGAAAAGGCACGTGATTCTTCACAACAACCCGTCATGATCTGCAGGTAAAAAACCCTCGATGCCAGCAATGTGCTATTTGCAACTGCGAACAACCCTTAGAAAAGATCACGTCCAGAAGAAAAAAAATCACATGCAGACTGGAATGAGGTCGCACGACCACACAACCAAGTTCAAGCGCCAAAAAAAGAGACATGAGCAGATCCCACAAACCCCTAAAAAAAAAATTTGAATTACAACTTAAGAAAGAAACCCGCGGAAATTTTTAACTTGCTCTAATACCATATTACAGATGCAAAGCAGATGGATTTCAAAATAATTGGATCAATATTATTAATTGAAGAGCCTTGCTCTTATAGAATTTACAAACCCTACAAATTAGGGAGTAGAAGTAGTTAACTAAAAGAGTTACTAAACGTTCACTGAAGCAAACTAAAGCTAAAGACTAAGTAAAGCTAAGATGACCATTAATATTACATTTAATATTTTAATAATTACCATTTAATGGTTTCATGTATTGTATCTCCTATCGATTAGATGCTTGAGATGGAGGTTGTGTGAGAGTTTAGTAGATATTAGTAAGTTATCAAAATTCTTCCAGATCTCTGATTGGTGATAATCATGTGAAGGCTTTCTCTACGAGTGTATTGTCACTGTAGAGTTTACTGAATAATATATTGGGCTGCTTTAGAGTGTGGAGTTTTTCTCCTAAAAAGGTTTTCCCCACATACACCTATGTTACAGTATATTGTTTGTTTTATATTTATATGTGTTTCTTCTTTCTATAAATGTTAAAAGATTGAAATTTGCACAACTCCCTCAAAATTTTAGTATATGAAGAATTTCCACATACTTTGTTTCCTTTCATTTGGTATCAAAGCCTGAACACCTCAAATTTTAAGTGTTGGGTAGAGGGTTTTTTATACTAATCTTTGTTTGAATAAGAGCTTGCGTGGAGAAGGTGTTGATATTAGTGCAGAAAGAGATGGCAAGAACATCAAGGATAAAGATGGAGAAGTTCTTAGGCATAAACTTTGAGTAATGGAAGCTCAAGATGAAGGATGTGCTTGTAGACCAAGATCTAAGGGCTATAGTATCTTGATCCAAATTTGCAATTACATCACAAGAAGTGTCATGCCCCCAAAATTGTAACACTAAAATATAAAGCATTGAAATACAAATAAACAAATAAAATGAATAACAAAATAAATATTAAAAGTACAAATATAAATATTAACAATAATTATAATTATTATAATATAATAATAATTATATATACAAAACTCATATAAAAATAACTATATATACCATATTAACATAAAATAGTATTCATATAAATAATATATATAGTAAATAGTAATCGAGCAGTAAACTGCAGCTCTTATGTCTAAAAGAAAATCTATTTAACACCAGCGATCATATGTATGAAGCAACAGCAGCGATTAATGGTTCAAAGGGAAGCGATTATATAAGACTCATAAAGCAGCAATTAAATTTATAAGGCAGCAATTAAGGAGAAGTTAAGGGCAGCGATCAAGGCTAATATGGAGTCATGCCCTTTTAGAAGGTTGTCTTTATTTAAAGAGTTGCATCTCTTCACAAAGGAAAGAAGATATAAAGGTAAGAAATAAGAAATAAGGAAAGGGGAGAATAAGAAGAGCAGATATATAAATAGGAAGGAGATCTGCACTCATATAGCAGCAGAAACATTAATATGATATACTCAGATTTGGAAGAAGAGATAGGTATGATGAAAAAGATAGCCCAAAGGAAGATGGTTGAAGATAGATGATAAATCAATAAGGGAAGTAAGTTAAATATAAGTACATATACATATATCTATATATATATATATAGAGAAAAGTGGACCATATATGATTATGCAATAATGATGCTTCCAGCAATTATTAATCCTTATTAGTAATTATTCCATTGAAACTAATCTATTGTTTCTCTTTAAGCCATATCTTCTGAATATTGAGAACAGATCGATTAAGGAGAAAAACACATACAGACCAGAAAATAAAAAGAATCAAAGCAGTTCATCACAACAGATCGCTATTACAATATATATTCAATATTCAAGTGTATTTTTTCTGCAATCATTATTTACATATGTATGCTTATTGCCTATAGAGAGCTGATAGAGCCCACTTATGACCCCCACCCAATTCCACAAGATGACAAGTGTCTTCCGGGAGTCAAGGCCTTGATGGGGAGAGCAGATACAAGTCGCCAAGGGGGAGGGCTGTGGTATACACCCTCTTAAGCTTGGCATATGGCTTCGGGCGAACCCATCATGTCCCTTCTCCCAAAACCCTAATATGTTTGCATTGTTGATAATCTATGAATGTGATGTAATTGTCTAATTCTCATATATATATATATATATTGTTCATATGGTGTTTGCAGGATTCAAATCCAGGATTGCATCATTAAAGAGATATTTATTTAATAAGATGAAACCCTAAACCTAATTTGTTTCAATTTGTGATCAGTAGGCAAATTCTAGGGCAAATCAAGATAGAGGACATTACAAGAAGACTACGACAAGAAGGATAGAAAAGCAAAGGGTCTCATTAGACTCGGTTTTTCCGATTCAATGTTGTTGAATGTGCATGAAAAGACTACCACAACGAAATTTGGAATAAGTTTGGAGATATTTATCAAACAAAACCCCTAGTGAATAAGTTTTTTTCTTGAGAAAGAAGTTGTATACCCTCGGGATGGAGGATGGTGGCTATGGCCAAACATCTAAATGTCTTCAATATGGAAATTACCCAACTGCACTCCATGGTAGTGAAAATGGAGAAGGATCAGTTGTATGACATTGTCGAGTTCTTTGCCAAATTCATGGGACCACCTAGTTATGGCCATTGGAAATATACCACCAAATTCAAGATAGACAAAGTGGTTACATCTTTGCTATTTGAATGATGAGCTCAATGAGTTGTTGCTGCCCATCCCTAAAGGACTTCATTACATCAAAATATTCCTGTTTCTCTTTGTTTAACATCTTATGCTTCCTTTTTTCCCTATCAATAGTTGATGTAACAAGCTTGTCGCTTGCTGACTTGCAGTACAAAAGTCTGACAATTTTGGGATTTTCCTATTGAAAATTTTGTTGTATTTTGGTTTTTTTCTAATATATAATTTTTGTTTCCCACAAGCTGGCAAGATCACAGCTCTAATATCACTATAGTAACCCAATCTAAATAAATAGAAAGTAAACCAAAAAATACTATAATAACTAATCTAAATACACAAAAAGTAAGCCCAAAAATATATTTTACTTTGTCATTTTGAAATAAATATACTCAGGAAACAATGCAACAAACTTATACTACTCACTGACACTAATTCCTCTGCATAACTCCTATTGCTGCCCTATACTGCTGAAGACCTCGAATGACCTCACTATTGCCTTGCACAGCTGAATACCCAGGAATAACCTTGAGGCCACCCTATACTACCGAATATCTCTGAGGGTTTCCCTCCTTATGAGAGCCAATCTGAAAAAGCTTAAGGATTTCGTCTCATGCAACAAGCTTCTGTAGCAGCATCCAATTTTTGTAAACAAAATGAAGTTTTTGTGTTTGTAATAATCACTGATGCCTTTCCTCTTCCCAACACTACCTATATAATCTCAACTCAAACAATCACAAATTATGGGAATTAATCCCACATTCAACGCTAGCTAACTAACAAACACTCCCCGAGAATTTAGCAAGATAACTGACTGTTCAATTTTTTATTTAACTCAAGTTGATTCCTTGTTGAACTAAAGCTAATTCCTTGTTTAATTGAAGATAAGTAATGGAACAACTATGTCGTCCCTTATTTAACTACTACGCATGCAAATAGAATAAACAAAATAAGCATCAAAATGAAATCAATTAATACTCAAATCCTACACATGCAAACCTCAGATCGAGCACATTGTGAAGCTTTGCTCATTTTGGAACGTTGGTGCTCAATTCGCTAGCATAACCTTCGCATTCTGGATATCAAATTAATAAAATTTAGTTGTAAAAAATGAATGCTTGTGAAATGATTAGAAATGGGTTTGACTTATAGATTTGCAAGAGAATCAGACGAATGGCTAGGATTCAATCTGAATTCTCATATCTGATCCATGATTAGGGGAACTAATGAGGAAATGTGGCAAGCATGGGAGAGTTGCACATTATTTCAATTTTTAATTAAAATAATTATTATTCATCAACTCAAATTGATTGGGGTGATAACAAATTTGATTGATAAATTAATTGTCTGTATGGAGGAGTTAATTGAGTGCGTGCAAAAATCAGGGAGAGTTGACTATTTACATGGAATAGTTAATTGATTGCATGAATGAGTGAAGTGGATTTGAACGTGTACTTGATTGGCTAGGACGGAATGATGAAGGAGAAGGCGACATTATTTGGGTGTCTACAACTACAACTAAAACTAGTTGACTAACTAAAAGACTAACTAAATCTAACAGCTAATAGGATCCAATCAACCCCAATCCATGTCAACTACCAACAGCTCAGTGTTTGTGGGTCAAAAAGGGGACATTTCACCTTGTTTGCATACCAGAACTATATGTCAAATTATGATGTTCCTATTCCATATGAGATAGTGCATAAAACATAAAATGTGAAGAGTTAAGTTCCTCTATTCACACAAGGGCGTCTCAAATGCCCATGAGGCATACTGACTAGGCTGTAACATAAAAAATTACCTTCCCTTACTTGCTGTATACCAAAACGATATTTCAAATTATGGAGTGCCTATTCATATAAAATAGTATGTAAAACATAAAAGGTGAAGGGTTAAGTTCCTCTTATTGCACATAGGGGTCTCAGACACCCATGAGGCATGCTGGCTAGTCTGCAACATTAAAAATTACATCCCTTTACTTGATTCCACACCAGAACAATATGTGAAATTATGTAATGCCTATTTCATATGAAATAGAGTGTAAAACATAAGAGGTTAAAAAAAAATTCCTCTATTTGACAAGGGGGTTTCAAACACCCATGAGGGATGCTAGTTAGGCTACAACAGAAAAAATTACCTTCCCTTACTTGATTGTTTACCAGAACGATATATCTGTTTATGAAGTGCCTGTTCCATTTGAAAAAGAGGGAAAAACATTCAAGGTGATGAATAAAGTTCCTCTATTCACACAAGGGTGTCTCGAATGCCCAAGAGGCATGCTGGCTAGGCTGCAACAAAAAAAATTGCCTTCCCTTTACTTGATTGTATACCGGAACAATATGCCAAATTATGAAATGCCTATTCCATATGAAACAGGGAAAAAGACATAAAAGGTGAATAGTAAAGTTCCTCTATTTGCACAAGGGGATCTCAAATGCCTATGAGGCATGCCGGTTAGACTGCAACATAAAAATTACCTTCCCTTACTTGATTGTATACAAGAACAATATGTTGAATTATTAAGTGCCTATTCCATATGAAACAGAGCAGAAAAGTGAAAAACAGAAAACATAACTCTGTATCAGAAGCTCTCTTGAAACTATAGTAAAATGAGAAAAAATTGGTCCAAACGACCGTGCTCGATTATGTTGCCGGCGTTTTTGAAAAACATGCAATGTAGAAGCAAGAGTAATCAAGCAATGGGAAGGGAAAATTTTGCACACTCCAAGAAAGCAGAATATTCCCCTTGTGGCTTACAGTGTCACAGAAATTCCGCTGAGAGGAACTATTGACTTTTCCATTGTGCCCTAGAACTACAACAGAATTTCCTATAGAATCATATGATCTGGGGATATTACTTCCTTTCCAATATTCCAAAGATCTGCAAGCCTGTTATTTCGATTAGGGCTAATTACATTACTGAATTCTGCATACAGAAAACGCCTCGAAGTGGAATGGTGACTATGTCTATATACCTAGATTTCCTGTATGAAATTAACGTGATAACAAAACTATTCGCCAGTCATATACCTAGGTCAAGCATCAGGCTACCAGCCCACAAAATATTAAACTTCACAGGGAAATCTTAATTTTTAATACAATTAAAAGTCAGATGAGATTGAACCAAACCATAATGCGGATGCGCAAAGCCCGTCAAATCTTTAGAGACAAAATTTGCACGTCGTTTTACTGGCGATCAATTGAATTTTAGCAAAAGCCATTAACAAGACCTAGTAGTGCCAACTCAACCAACATTTGCATCACGAAAGTATTTAAACCAGAAAATCTGAGATGGAATGTATCACAGAAACTATGAATTTTTGCCGCTGACTGTTTGGTACGAGTTATAAAAGCTACACACCGTTTGAGAAGCTGCCGTTCTTTCCCATGTCGAGTATTCTTTTTGGCCTTTAGTTGTAATGTCTTATTTCAAAACCTTAACCATCACTATTCTCATGGTGAAATTTAGATACCCATGCAATTTCCTATTTAGTTTAGTGCCCATGTTGAGAAAACAACTTGATAATGCTGATAAATGGTTTCAATTGTTTGAACTTAGGCACATTTTCTTAGTTTTCATTTTTTATTTATAGTTCTTTGTATATGTCATTTTTTAACTATGGCTTTGATTAGTATGTAGAGTTGAGAATGTTTTGGATCCATTTAATGAAGTCTATGTGGTAGATTTGAATATTGAGTTGATAATTTTACTTTGGAGTTTCATCATTTTTAAAGTTTTATCAATTATAAATAATGTGAATAAGGTTTTGTTGATTGCGAGTAAATTGTGAGGAGGGTTTTGTATAAGATTGTGAGCTACTACATGTTGAACACAATTATATTGATTCACCCCCCCAGAGCATAGAAGTTACCATAGAAGATTCTAGAGCTAGCAGAGTGAAGACAATAGTACAGTGGTGTTATAGTCAAAAAGAGTCAGAGGAATGCTCTTTTGAACTCTTACCCTTTTGACATCTCTAATCACTACTCTGTTTACATCACATGCAACCTTCCACAATACAACTTTGTTGACATCAATGACAACGCATGCAACGCTACAGACTACGAATAAATAAAGACAAGGTGAAAGTGGAGCTATGTAGGGATAGAAGCAAGCAAGAAGTGAGGCTCTCTCTTTCAAGAATAGTGCCCTTATTCAAGAAACAAGAAAAAGGTTGGCTTTCTTTTAAATCTAGGATTACACGTTATCCCCTTTTTCTCATGGAACCTT
>VDFB02016697.1:0-26911 GCA_007258455.2 Sequoia sempervirens | reverse complement strand
TTTCCTTATGCTTATTTTCCCCATTACAGGTCTCATTTAACTTTTCAAAAAAACACTCTCTTAATCTTATGAGAATATCTTCTACAAGTGTATTTTGGAATCTTACCTCCCATTGGCTACAAAATATTCTCATCAATATCAATCAAATACTTTGGCTTTCTATGCAAAATTCTAGGTGGTGTTCTCAAAGGAAAATTCATCTCAACATTAGGAATTTCATCAATATTTAAATGAGATGGGCTAGATGGCATACCTTTGATCAGAGATGGAATAGATGGTGTACCTTAAGGTTGAGGTGGGAATGATGGTGTACCTCCCTCCTCACATGTGAGTGATGATATACTCTCAAATTGATATGCAATAGATGATGTCCCTCCATCTTAACTTGTGGTAGAGGACATGTCTCCAACTACGGTATTCAAATCTCTTATAGCACAAATTTTTTGTTCTCATTCCCTTTGTGTTGCCAATACCATATCTCTTGTTGATGGTTGATGAGGTTCCTCTTTAATTAGCATGTCTTTGAGAATTGTGTCCAATTTACTCTTCTCACGAAGTTCCATCATATTTGTTGCTTTGAACTTTGTATTCTTAGCTTCTTGCTCTTCTTGTATTGGTTTAATCCTTGATTGTTTCCTCGACATTGATAGAGAATTTTATTTGTAGCATGATAAAGAGACAAATATTAGTTCCTAAAAAATGAATCCATACAAATAAATGAAATATTTCATTCAACCCTTCATACAAAATAAATACAATCATCATGTAGAAGAGTAAATTTCACTCAAACATGATGAATAAACAAGTGCACTGAGAACACAAGGAAAATGGAAAGCAAATTTTTTTAAAGTATTTCTACCTTGCAAGAATTTATCATGTGACTTTTCTCTAGCCATTTTCTAATGTATGACCTACCAATATAATGTCCACAAATAGACATGTATGAAAAATGTGGTAGTATAGACAAAGCACGTGAATTTTTTGACGGAATGCCTTAAAGAAATGTGGTCTCATGGAATGCCATGATTGCAAGATAAGCAAAAAATGGGATTTTTCAAAGACACTACAAACTTTCAAGAAAATACAATTGGCTTGAGTAAAATCCAAATTCCACAACTTTTTTCAACATCCTATCTTTGGAACAAGGTATGGGCATCAATCAAATCATTGAAAGAAAGGGGGATTTTTGTCAAATTTTATAATTGCAAATCCAAATAATGTATAAGAAATGTGGAAGCATGGAAAAGGCATATGAATTGTTTGAAAAAATGCATCAAAGAGATATTCCATGGATTGCAATGATTGCGAGATATGCACAAAATGGATTTTTTGAAAAGGTTTTGGAAACTTCCCAACAAATGCAATCGGTGCCAAGTGCTAAGCCAAATTATACAACCTTTGTCAAGATCCTCCCTACCCATGCCAAGAAAGGATCTTTGGAATAGGATATGTGCATCCATCAAAGCATTAAGGATGGAGGCATTTTTTAAATTTATAGTTATAGCTTACCCTAGTAGATGTGTTAAAAAGTGTGGAAGCATAGACAAGATAGGTGGATTGTTTGGAAAAATTCCTCAAAAATATATGGTCTCATGGAGCATAATGATTGTAGAATATGCACAAAATGGATTTGTTAAAAAAAAATTAGAATCTTTCAAGCTAATGCAATTGGAAAGTGAAAAGCCAAAATTGACAACCTTTGATAGCATCTCCCTACATTTTCCAAAATGGACTATTTCAAACAAGGTATGGGCATCCCTCAAAGCATAATGGAAGGGGGATTTTTTTCAAATGTTATAGTTACAAATTCCCTATTAGACATGTATGCAAAATGTGGAAGCATAGACAAGGCACATGAACTATTTCACATATAATTGCTTAAAGAAATGTTGTCTCATGGAATACCATGATTTTATAATATGAACAAAATGATTTTTTTGAAATTTAGGTATTAGAAAATTTCAAGTAAATGCAATTTGTAGATGAAAAGACAAATTCATGACTTTTTCCAATATCCTTCCTGTCTATGCCAAAATGGGAGCTTTGGAACAAGGTACAAGAATCCATCAAAGCATAATGGAAGGGGGATTTTTTTCAAATGTTACAGTTGGAACTACCCTCGTAGACGTGTATGCAAAATGTGGAACCACATGCAAGGAACACAAACTATATGACATAATTCCTTAGAGAAGGGAAGAAAGAGAGAATTTATGTGGATATTGCAGCAATGCAAACCATGATTTATAATGATAATTTTCAAAGGAACTCCCCTTGAATGCTCATATATGTCAAAAAGTGAAAAAAAACAATGATGAACATGGAATATGCATTTTAACAAAATATAATATAATCCCCTAGAAAAATATAATGCATTTGATTAAGCCTATTTATGTTGAGCACTCATAATTTATCATACTTAGCAAAATCTAATCCCAAAATCAACACAATAACAAAATCAAAGCATTGTATTAAGCATGTATGATAAGGTATAATAAATAAACATAATAGAATGAAGGAAAATGTAAAGAACATGTATAAAGACTTGGAATGTACCTTAAAAATAGAGATTCAAATGGAGAAACTATCTAATTATGTATAAAGACTTGGAATGTACCTTAAAAATGAAGATTCAAATGGAGAAACTACCTAATTATATGTAGTATTTTTTTCTTCTTGCATCAAACTTCTCAGCAATTTGAGCTTTTCACAAAATTTCTTCCTTTTCAATGATCAATTGTATATAACTCTAATATAATTACTAAAAACTATACAATTAACCAATGTATAATGTTAAATTCCTACAATTCAATCACAATTAACATTGCAGCACTACAAAAATTGAAACTTGAATTGAAATATATCAAATTCGATGTGAAAATTTTGTTACTTCCTCCTTCGTAAGTTGGAAAACTAGAAAAAGGTGGTGGAAATTTTATGCAAAGGTGGTAGAATGTGTAAAACTTGCATGTGGACTTCCCAACAAAGTCAAAAATTATTTTTTTGTTGAATCAGACACATAACCAGGAGAATAACAAAGTATGTGGGCCTAGATCATGGGTGTCCTATCTATTTTACCATTTTTAGATCAATCCAAACCACACTCACATTATAACATGCTCATGTTATAATGTGGGCACATTTTAGCTTGCTCTACAAAATGGTCATATTTCAACATCTCCAAAATGCACTCGTTATAGAAAAGTTAATTTTATAAAGGTTTCCTAAATCTTATCATGTGTCAATATGGGCTTGGGTTGGTGTACATCAATGAGACCTTTCTTTGACCAATAATTATATCTTCTAAGTATTATGTATGTCTCATTTTTTGTGCAATATGCAATTTCACTAGAATTCCTTAAATGCTCAAGCATGTACATTAATCCTCAACCCTATCCCTTAAACCCTCAACTCGTAAACCCTAATCCCTTAATCCCTCAACCCTTAAACTTGAAATCCTAAACCCCATCCCTCAACCCTCAACCCTCAACACTATACCTTAAACCATAATCCCTTAATCCTAAACCCTACCCTAAAAGCCTCAACCCTCAACCCTGAGACCTTAAATCCTAAACCCTCAACCATCGACACTAAACCTTAAACCCTAATCCCTCAACCCTTAAACCCTTAATTCCTCAACCCTTAAACCCTAAAGCCTTGATCCTTAAACCCTAAATCCTTAAACCTCAACCCTTTTCCACCCCTCTCTTCCCCTAACTCCATCACCCCCATATCTCCCTTATCTCTCTCACCCCTCTCCCTAGACTATAATCCTCTCACTTGTATATCTCTCAAGGCTCTCTATGTGTTTCCTCCCTCTCTCCACTTCGATTTTCTGCTCGACTTTATTCTTGATTTGATGATTTCGGTTCTTTCCGGATCGACGGATTTTATTCAGACGATCTTTCGGATCTGACTTTGAACGGATCTCCTTCTGAGACGACGCGATTTTGATGTTTTCGACTTCGGGATTGAGCGGATTTGATCCGATGGAGACATTCCCCACCTCTACCTCACATCTCTAGGTCTCAATCACTCCTTTCGCCTCCATCCCTCATTCATCTCTATTTTATTCTATTCCTCCACTCACCTCTACCCTCAAACTTTAAAACCCTAAACCCTCTACCCTACACACAAACCAAAACCAGCCACTTTCGAATCCCCGGTACCTTTAAACCTTTACCCTTTAAACCTCAACCTTCTATTTTATATTATTAAACACCAACTCGACCAATTCTATACCTTAAACCTTAACCCTTCTTCATCCTCAATTTCAACTATAAACTCCTATGCACTTATACACTTAAACGAACTCAACTTTAACATTATCCATCAACCTTTTCAAACCTTTACCTCTATACTTATGCTATACCCCTCAACCCTCATCCATATGCCTTATACCCTCAACCCAAACCGTGAACCCCATATATCTTAGACACTCAACCCTCAACATTATCCTCAATTGTAAATCCCCTCAACCCTCTACCTCTAATCCCTCAACCCTATACCTAAATCATCAAATTCCCAAACCCTCAACCTTAATCCTCAACCCTATATACAAACCCTCAACCCTCAACCCTTAAGCCCCCTCAACCACAAAACCCCTCAACCCCTCTACCATATACATTAAACCCTTAACCCTAATACATCAACCCTATACCTTAAACCCTAATCTCTTAACACTCAACCCTTAAACCATAATCGCTTAATCCCTCAACCCTTAAACCATAATCCCTTAATCCCTCAACCCTTAAACCATAAACTCTTGACCCTTTAACCTTAAAGCCTTAAATCATCAACCCTTAAACCCCAATCCCTTAACCCTTAACCCTAAAACCTATCCCTAAAGCCTCAACCCTTAACCCTTAAACCCTATCCCTAAACCCTCTACCCTCGACACTATACCTCAATCACTAATCCCTCAACCCTTAATCCCTCAAACCTACAACCCTTAAACCCTAAACTCTCAACCCCTAGATACCCTTAAACCTATACTCTATACACTTAACCTTGGACACTCAACCTTGAACATTATCCCTCAAACTTCAAACCCCTACCCTATGTACCCTATACCCTAAACCCTATACTTATGCCCTAAACCCTCAACCATCATCCATATGTTGTATACCCTCAACCTTAAACCATAACCCCTATATCTTAGACACTCAACCTTGAATAATATCCCTCACTATAAACTCTCAACCCTCTACCCTGTTCCCTCAACCCTATACCTTAAATCTTCAACCCTCAACCCTCAACCCTCAACCCTCAACCCTAATCCTTCAACCCTCAACCCTTAAACCCTCAACCATTAAACTCTCAACCCTCAACCCATCTACCATATACATTAAACCCTTAACCCTAATACATCAACCCTATACCTTAAACCCTAATCTCTTAACACTCAACCCTTAAACCATAATCCCTTAATCCCTCAACCCTTAAACCCTAAACCATTGAACCTTTAACCTTAAAGCCTTAAACCCTCAACCCTTAAACCCTAATCCCTTAACCCTCAACCCTAAACCCTATCCCTAAAGCCCCAACCATCAAGCCTTAAACCTTAAACCCTAAACCCTCTACCCTCGACATTATACCTTAAACCCTAATCCCTCAACCCTTAAACCTTTAATCCATCAAACCTTAAACCCTTAAACCCTAAACTCTCAACCCCTAAATACCCTTAAACCATATACCCTATGCACTTAACCTTGGACACTCAACCTTGAACATTATCCCTCAACCTTCAAACATCTACCCTATAGCATATACCCTCAACCCTATACTTATGCCCTAAACCCTCAACCCTCATCCATATGCCTAATATCCTCAACCTTAAACCTTGAACCCTATATCTTATACACTCAACCTTGAACATTATCCCTAAACTATAAACTATATAATTAATCCCTAATCCCTCAATCCTCAACCCTATACCTTAAACCCTAAAACCTAAACCCACAAAACCTCGTCCCTATACCCTATAACCTCACCCTTATACCCTAAACCCTAAATATTGAGCCTCAACCCAATACTTAAAACCTAAACCATACACTCTCAACCTAAGTCACCCTATGCTTTATATAACCTCAATCCATATCGTAAACCCTAAACCCAATATCCTAAACCCTAATACCTATACCTTGCACACTTAATATTATACAATCAATAAGCTGAATATTATCCCTCAATTGTAACCCTCTACCCTCAACCTATTACTTAAGCCCTAATCCCTCAACCCTCAACCCTATACCTTAAACCTTGAACCCAAAACCTCAACCCTCAACCCTAAAAACTATACCCTCAGGTCCTTATATACCCTAAACCCAAAACCCTTACATACATACATACATACAAGCATACATACATACATACATACATACATACATACATACAAGCATACATACATACATACATACATACATACATACATACAAGCATACATATATATTCATACAAGCATACATATATACATACATACGTACATACATACATACATATAGGCATACACATATACATACATACAAGTTGATGCATACATATATACATACATACAAATATGCATACACACATACACACATACAACCATACATACATACATAAACCATACATACATACATACAACCATACATACATATGTATGCATGCATACATACATACATACAAGCATGCATTCATATATTCATACATACAAGCATATATACATACATAATTACAAATATATATACAAACATACATACATCAAACATACTTAACAAACTTGAACATAAAATATTCCAAATGAAACATAATGTGCTCACATTATGTCAAACTTGAAAAACATGCAACAAATTTTGCAAAAAAGAAAAAAACATAAATCAAAACTTAACACGAGCACGTTATAAGGTGTTTTTGTTATATGTTGTTTTGGGAATCCCCAAGCCTTAGGCTTGGGGTTTGTTTTGAATTTCCAACCCAAAGGCTTGGAGTGCCTTCCCAATGTCCAAAGATGTGTTTTGCATATTCTATAGGATTTTGCATAATCTTGTTTGTGCTAACCGTCAAGTTAGTACGTGTTTCAAGGTCAAAGAAATTGAACACCTAAGTAATGTTGGACTTTCTCTTAGCTATTTAACAATGTAATTTTTTCACATTTTGACAATGTTAAACCTTTTATCTTTAATTTATTTTGTTTGTGTGTTTGTTTTTTGGCAAAAACCAATGTTTGGTGTTTTTTACATTATAATTTAACTATTCATTGAAATTTCAAATAAATTACATTTTTATAAACTAGACTCCATTCTATACATATTAAAATAAATTGATTTTCAATTAGTTTTCAAAATTTATAGGGGTAGCACGGCCAAAATTTTATTTTCCAAGATGTGTCCACTTTGAAAATTAGTAAAAAAATCAAATATTCATTAAAAAATTATTAGCAAAATTGGGCATAACTACATGTTGTTAACTAATTTCTCACTAAAGCGATTATAAAAATACCAAAAAAAAAAGTTAACCTTTTGAGGGAGCCACAAAACATGCTATGTTATGTTTTTTTGACAGAAACAACACCAATTTATGTGGCTCCCTTTTTTTAACCCCTTAATCTATACCATTTTCAAAAAAATATAGTAGTTTAAAAAGTAGACTCAAAGCACTATGAACATTGTTTTTGTTGCATCTTAAAATTTTGAGTGTAACTATGTTCAATTTCTCATCTAAGGTCAGTATTTTCTGATTTCAAAAAAACAATGGCCGCTTAAGACCCCTTTTTGGGCCCCCATCTTCCTGCACTTACCCCTTGAGAAACTAAATTCCTTACATGGGTGTGTGCAAGAAGTTGAGTCCACTTTTTGGCCAAAAAGTGGGAGTGTTTTCCCTTATTTTCAAAATTTGTCTCATTTGACCTAAAAATTTGAAGCACTTAAAGATTGAATCTTTAAAATAGTTAGTAATATGAAATGTAGTACCTCGAGTTTAGTTTCCAAATATGTAATTTATTTTAATACCCAGGATACAAATTGATTTTCAATAGGCATGTCTAAAAACCACTATTTAAAAGTCACTTTTTTTTACCATACCATGCACGTGTATGTCGTCCATATTTTGACCTAAATAATTGTATTTTTATGAATCCTTCTGGGAAAAGATCTGTAACATATCGAAGAATGCACACGATATATTTCTATTTTTTAAAATATTTTTTTTGCTAATTTTTTATTGGCCATGATTGCTATTTTAAAAATTCCTTGTGCTAATTTGTTTTTCAAAAAATTATCTTAATAAAAATTTATTAAAATACTAAAAAACCCTAATATTTCAAGTTTAGGGACCAGTTTTATCAAAAAATATTTGAAACATAAGAAAATAATCTAGTTGTAAAAAAATTACATATTTGGAATCTGCACAATCTCATCTATAATGGGTTTTAATTTTGTCAAAAAATCTGCAAAAAATGTCTTCGGTCATATGTCCAAAGTCTCTCTTTTCTACTAACATTGACATGACCTTCAAGTTGCAAGTCAAAGCAAGTCCAAAGCTAAGGGTTGGCTCCCCAAGCCTTTTTTCCGACCTAAAACCATAGCAAAAATCGGGCTGAAAATTGAAATTTTTAGAAACAAGATCTCATTTCTAAACGAGATACCGTTTGTTTTTTTAATTTTAAGCCTTTATGAAACAGGATCCCATTTTAGAATAGGATCCTATTTCTCAAAAATGGGTTCTCATTTTTGGCTCAGGGTCCCAAAGCGAAATAGGATCATGTTTGCTAAATAACAAGATCCTATTTTGTTTTACCCAATTTTGGGTTTTTTCTAAGTCTGAAACTTCCACTAGAAGAGGATTCATCGTCTTGCCTTAGTCAAATTCATGCTTTAATATTTCTACCTACAAAGCAACCAATATATAAAACTTAAATTAAATAGGTGTTCTTACTCTAAGTGCATCTAGAAAATAAGAACAATGACTATAGATTATGCAAACCATATTAAAGTACAAATTAAGTGATAATCCCAAGGTACTTAGGGGCACAACAAGAAGATAGAGTAGCAAATAGAAGGAATAAAAAAATGATAAACAAGAAAAAAACATTTGTAAAGACTTGAAGAAGTTCAGGAGAATAAGAGAGCCACAAGCAAAAATAGTGTTGAAGGTTATGCACACACATAGAGGAATCAAGGCCAAACAAGAGCCACTGAAAGTTGTTAAATAACAAATTTGCAAGAGGAGAGGCCACAAGGGAGTTCCACATGAAAATATTAATTCAAAATTGAGAGAAGAGTCAAGAGAAAGTATGTGATGAGTCATTTTAATTCATCTTGAGTATATTTCACTCACCTAGGTAGGTGACAAGTGGAAAAACACTAAAAGTAACCACCCAACAAGAAATTGTCATAGGAAGCTAGTGTATTACACAAACATTTATGTGTCATGCTAATGTCTAGATAATTTTAACTAAAAAATAATGAGACATTGGAAAAACACAAGGCTAACACAAAGGTGAAATAAAAATTGATAAAAAGAGACCACAAGAAACAAGAACTAAGTACCTTAAGAAGGAGAATGGCTAATACAAGGGCTAAAAAGACCCTACAAATAGAATAAGGGAATGAACAATAAAGTGAGTATAAAATATAACATGAAATCGTAAGGGTGTGCAATTTTTTATGTTACACCTTGATCAATCATGTCTCCAATGTGATCAATCATGGATCACTTATCCACATGCTAGATGTAATCAACAATATTTACAAATAAACTTTGAAAATGCTCAGTATGGTTTCCTTTTTTTATGTGTTCAAGGGGATCAAATTTCTCATCATAGTCCAAGGGGAGGTGGTTGGACAATGGGTATGATTAGTTTAGGATTCTTGTTCTTCAAATTTAATTGCATGATGGATGAAATTAGATTGGATGAATTGATCTTAATTTAGTTGGGAGCATATTTGATCATGCTTTCGAATAAGATTTTGATATATTATTTTTTTTATAAGAAGGATGTAATTTAATTTTCTTAAATATCCAATTTATTGATTGAGCCTTTGATACACTCCTCTGATAGTACTCATTGGCTAGTGGTATGTCTTTTTCCTAATGAAACTTATGGATTTTAGATTTTATGTATTCTATGGATCTCATAAAATGTATTTTTGTAACTTCCCATGTGGGTTGACCCATGGAGATAGTAGTAATAGGAGGATATTGAATATCCTTAATAGGTTTTGGATTTGATAATATTATTCCCATGGAGATAGTAGTAATAGGAGGATCTTGAATATCCTTAATAGGTTTTGGATTTGATAATATTATTTCAAACTAACTAATTTTATCCTCACCCATTTTAGAGGTTTCTAATAAGCCAACATAAATCCTCTTGACTATTCCTAAATAATGAATATTATCCACTCATCGCAAATGATCTCAACCATTCATCCAATATCAAATCCTTTTCATTCACATCTCTATTCAAGAATTTATAAATTCAACCCAATCCTTTATAAAAAAAAAAAATCCATGATCTTTAGAGCTTGATAGGTAAGTGCTACATAAATATTGCACTAATACTTGAGAAACTACATTCATTATGTATCTCAAGCAATCAAATTCAACAAAGAAATGTTTGAATTGCTAAGATTTGTCATGCATTTTTATTTGTTTGAACTCTCTTTAGCTTGATTAAAGGTATTGCTTGATTTATAATATAGAGTTTAATATTATTATAATCACTCTAAATATTCTTTGAAATCTTGCATATAAATTTGTGCATGCCTAATGGGATGAGATAGCATACCCCAAGCATTTAGGTTTTGATTTTAGGATGACTTATGGTTTTTATTTGTATGGAAATCAATTGAAGTTGATTGAATGGGTCAATTAAATGATGATTGATGATTGAAGTGGATGATTAAGGTGAAATAAGTCTCATAAGATATGAAACAAAAATAACTAAATGATATTAAAAGTAGGTAGCTTGGATAGGGCTAAAAAACACACAATAGAGGAACAAAACCAAGAAATAGAAAATAGAGGAGGATAAATAAACCTCTAGTTTAGGAGGAATTAGGTTCAACTACATAATTTTAGGGATAAAAGTAGGGACCAATATTTTGGCCAGTTCATATCTATACGATTGGTAGATGAGCACTTGATGGAGCACTTGAGAATATATTTTCCCAAAATTACATTGAGCATAAACTATTTAGGGGAATTATAAAGGAACAAAGGAAAGCTCATATTTTTGTTATACCTTAGATAATTTAACATAAGAAACAAATAGGAGAAGAAATGTTTGTAGCTACCTTTGAGAGTGAAATATCCCATGAGGACTTCTACTGCATGCTGAAATGACATTTAAAATATGATTTGGCATGTTACATCCAAGCACTTTACCTTAAGGGTTGCTTCAATTATCCACATGATCAAACCGTGCTACTTGAGGTTATTCCTAGATACATGGCAATCATCTACAATCATGTGTAAAAGGAGAGGTTCAAGGTTCAAAGTGTTAGAACTAAAAAATGAGATGAAGGGTGAGTGAGAAGGGTTGGCCATTAGTTATTATTATTATTGAGAGGAGTGGCATTAAATATTGATCCTTAGGATTTAACATTTTGATAGAGGTCGGATCTATTTCAATGATGGAAATATGTCACGTCTCATACTTTGATGCTATTTTGACCATGACTTACTTTGATGCTATTTTGACCATGACTTATTTTGATAATGTTTGACCATGACTTTATGGGATTTAATATATGAATTATGATACGTGTTAGAGCAATATAATATACTACAATGCTTTGATGTATGGGAATGTAGAAAAATAATTATTTTCTTTCAAGAATTATGAGTGCATTTATATAAAATAGGAATGTTGATTTAATTATTGTTTAAAGTTACGTTTCTACAATGGTTACTAATACACTTTTGTTTTTGCACGCCTGAGTGCATTTGAGTTGCAGGTGATCGAAGGCCAAGGTGATCAAAGGCCAAGAGTGTGATTGAGGAAAAGAAGGTTAGCTTCCCGACAGGGTAAAAGAAGAGAAGCTCTCGATTACGCACACACCACTTAAATCATGTAGCTGCATTAGGTCATGTTTGTTTTTCAATGTGATTGCGTGAAAATGATTAGCATAGAAAATTTAAATTATGGTTTAATTAACCTTAGAAATTGTGGAAATAATATGGCTTATTCTATTTTAATTATTCCCCATTTACATTTGAGCAACAAAAAGGAAAAATCTGTTTTAAAAGAAATATAATTAAAAAATAAAACAAAATAAATAATGAAATAGAATATTGTGTTTGCATAAAATGAAATTTTAGGTTTGCATAAAAGAGGATATATTTCTGTTTTGTATATGGTTAATTTTCCAAAAAGAATGAGGAATGAACAGCCCGAGAGAACATTGGGCTCTGGAAATTCTGTCTTAAAACCAACAATGCAGTTGGCATGTGGCAATCCTTAGAAATTGCATGAGAATTTTATCTGTCATCTGGAAATTTTATGCATGATCCTCGAAAAGAGGTAGAGAGCTTTAAGAGAGAAAAGAGGACTTCGATTGAGTCATATCCGAGAGCTCTGGAATGAAGACGAAGAAGGTATTCTGCACTGGAAGCAAAATTTGCCAGGTTCTTTTCATGCTTTGCCTTCTTTTAATTTAAAATGGCAGTAAGGAAATGGAAGGAATGTAATGCTTTATTCCATGCTATGAGTACAAACAACTGAGAAATCTTTCCAATTTTGTTTTTTTTTTTAATCTGGGTAATTGCTTACTTCTCTTTGTTGCAATATAGAATACACATTCTTTTCTTCAGAATTAGGGTTTTTATTCTGTTGCAAATTCTGCAATTTATTAAACTGTTCTCAAGTATAACTGCAAATATATATATATAAACATATATATATATATATGCATATATATATGCACAGGAATTCGAATTCCCGTGCATATATATATGATATATATATATATGCATATATGGTCTGCATAAAAACTCTGTCATCTGGTTAAATTCAAAATGCCTTTGAGATAAATTCGAATGCAGATATACTGAACGAAATGACTTCTTTATTTTGAGTTTTGAAATTGTAAACCAAAGGAAAGAAAGGGATTTAATCCCTTGTCCTTCCCATGGGAAGGACGCGACCCTGTGAGAGGCTCGCGCCTTCCACAGGCCGCGGCCTGTGGAGGAGGCGCGAGCCCCTCACAGCCCGCCCCCTCCCCATGGGAGGGGCAAGGGCTTTTCCTGCGCCCTATGTTGCTCAACGCCAGTAAGAAAACCCTGAAAAATGCCCTGTTCTGTGTGCTCGGCCAGTGAACTCTTTGAACAGTTTTAAAAACCAGAATTTCTTTCTTCAAATTACACTCAGCTGTACATGAATTCTTTTACACACACACACACACACACACACATATATATATGTATACATATACATTCAGCTGTATATATATGTACATATATATATATATTTATATATATACATATATATATATAGATATCCATGCATATATGTGCCAAGATACAAGTTGAAACAGGAAAACCAGTTCCAGAAAGTAGTATGAACTCTGTTAATTATACACAAATATCTCAGAAATGTTAAACCTGAAACAAGAACAGAAATGTCTTTGAGAAACCATGTAAACTGGAAAGCATCTTGATTACTTTAACATATACTTACTTACAGAAGTACAATCCTGAGTAAAGGAATACAACATGAAAATTGAATGCAAGATTATCTTTCAAACCTCTGAATTTCTGAATAAATTGCACTGTTTCAGTATTTTATTATTACTCTGAAACCTGTATGGAAAATGGGAATTAAACTATCAGTCAGTCTGAGCTTGGAAAGAATAGAAATACATACTGAAAACAGGAAACACTGTTCCTTCTTTCTAATAGTGCACTGAAAAGTATTGAGACATACATATTCTTCTTTAAAAACAGAGCCTTTATCCAAATCAGAAAAGGGTTATTTACCAAAGAATAAACGAAATTTTACTATTGAATTTACAAAGAATGTTCTGAAATTCACATTTGAAACTCTTTTAGAATTAATTGAATGATTGAAACATGTACGAAAATGCATAATTTTCTGCTTTGGTATGTATTCATACTTCACTATGGTAACTTCCGGGACAGGGTGCCGAAGGTGGGCCAACAGAGACGGTAGTATTACCTTTTCTAAACTACCATTTACTTGTATTATTTATGCTTGGCCAAGCACTTGTACCATTGAAATAGATGGGTTGTTTTTATTTTAAAAGCCTAGAAACATATATGTATTTGAGTCTCTGCCACCTCCTGTTGCAAGAAATGTGTTTATTTCTCATGCTAGAAATGCATATAGGCATCAGGCACGCATCGAGAGTTCCCTCCTGTTTTACTGTTTCGGGTTGCTAGGCTCCTTTATGCAGGGCCGGGGATTCCTTCGAGTTAGGAAGGGACCTGGGGAAGTCATGGACTTCGTGGTTGGGCGGAAAAGGTGCCTGAATCACATTCTTGGCCCCAGCTCGCAAGAAGACCGAAGGTGTCATGGCGGTTGGTGGTTCCAAGTTTTATTTGCTATTGATGTACTTGTGTATTATTCAGGATTGGCTTGTGAAGCCCATTTGTAAATGTATATATGTATTTGACATTCTTTGTTGAAACTTGAAATGGAAGTATGATTTGAAAGTATCCAATGTAACATTGATTTGAGAAGTTAACGTTTTATAACTTAGCATAGAAAAGATGTTTCTATTAGAATTTTTGATTCCTCCAAGTGAGGTTGAATATATGTATATGAGAAAGTCATTTGAAATACTTATGTTTTGTGTAATCTTGATACATTACATTGATATTATTATTATACATGAAATGCAATTTAAATTCTCTTTAATTAAGATCATTTGGAAGTTTTATGAACAAATGTTGACTTCTTGGAAACCTTTTTATAATGGTTTGAATAAATTGAAAATTCTCTTAATTTCTCTTTAATACTGATTTAAATGGATTGAAAACACTCTTAATTTTCCGAGCGCTACATCTTGGTATCAGAGCAGCATGGTTCAACTCTAGGACCTATGCCTAACTACGTATGACATTGTGTCTTAATCAGGGTGACCTAAACTGGAAAATAGAGTGTACCAACGAATTGGTGGATCTCGTGGAGGTCCCAATGATAAACTAGATCAAATTTTGGCCTTACTGCAAAGCCAGGGGGCTAGAATTGAAGAATTAGAACAAGGGAGGCGAGATGGCCATCAAGGGTTAAACACAAATGAAACTGATGGAGAAGCAAATGCTGAACCACCTGGAAAAAAGGAAAAACTAAATAGGGTGGCTGAGGAGCTGGGAAAAGACCTAAAGAAGGTCGCCCCTCTGAAGTTTGACAGGAGAACCTTTGGAGATGGGGCAGAAGCTTGGGTTATAGAAATGGAGAGGTATTTCGCCCTAAGAAATCTATCAGATGAAACAAAGGTTGAATGGGGTTCATATCAACTCACCGGTGAGGCTGCTACTTGGTGGGAAAATGAAAGGGCAGATAAGCAATTTAAGCATGGGAAAGTAACTTGGGATAAGTTCCTACAACTATTTAGGAAGAGGTGGTTACCACAATCTCATTTTGATAAGAAAATGACAGAATTCCAGGTACTTATACAGGGTGGCATGACAGTGACTCAATATTGGGAGAAATTCTCTCACTTGCTTAAGTACGCACCCCAATACCAGCATGATGAGAGATTTCGAGTTCAAAAATTTATTTTGGGGCTTAGACCTCAAATTGGAAATGAAATAGATCTACATAATCCAGCCACCATGGATGAAGTTTTTGATTTAGCAATCAAACAGGAACACAAGTTGCAACAAGCTGTTAACTATAAGAAGAGCAGGGAAGCCAAGTATGGAAATAAGAAATTCCAAGGGAATCGCAATCAGGGTGGTCAGAGAAAACAGGACAGTCAAGGGAATGAAAATAGGCAAATCAGAAATTTGAAGAGGGATGGTAGTCCTTAGGACCGCAATGAAGGAAACAGGAACAATAACAACAAGAGGGGCAACTACAATAAGAGGAATGATAATAACAGGAGAGATTTTTCTGACAAGCCCAAAGCACCTCATGGAGGATGTTATACCTGTGGTGGCGAGCATTACGCCAGTGTGTTCCCTTAGAGAAATAGCAAGCAAAATAACAGAAATCAACATCATATTCATGCAGCGGTTGACAATCGCCAGGCAGATTATCAAGCAACTCCCATCCAGTTATCGGGTAAATTATTTGGATGCCCTGTTTCTGTTCTGATTGATACAGGTGCTACTGATAGTTTTATAGATCCTCATGTTTTGACTAAATTATCAGTTAGACCAAGTTTTATGGCAAATTCTTGGAAAGTTCAGTATGGAAACCGGGTAGAGAAGAAGGTAGAGCAATGCATGTATTTCAGCAAACTTGAACTCCCTAACCTTCAGACGCAGGTGAACTTGTATGTTGCACCATTGGGGTCTTACGATGTGATATTAGGGATAAATTGGCTCTCTGAACATAAGGCTCTAGTGGATTGTGAAGAGAAGTCAATTAAGTGTCTTGATGACTGAGGAAACCAAGTGGAGCTTTGTGGTATTAAAAAGCCTTTAGAGCTTAGGCAAGTCTCCGCCATGCAGTTGAAAAAGGCAAGTCGGAAGGGATGCACTATCTTTGCAATAAAAGTCAAGGACCTTGATGAGAAAGAATCCTCAATTAATGATCATCCCATTTTGAAAGAATTTGAGGATGTTTTTCCTACCGAATTGACTGAGCTCCCGCCTAAGCGTGTGTTTGATTTTTCTATTGATCTGATTCCAGGAGCAGAACCTCAGTCTAAGGCTCCTTACAGGATGAATACAACAGAATTATTTGAGCTCAAGGCCCAATTAGAAGAATTACTGAAGCAAGGTCTTATTAGGCCAAGCGTGTCACCTTGGGGAGCACCAGTCATCTTCGTGAAAAAGAAGGATGGTACCTTGAGGTTGTGCATTGATTATAGAATGCTTAACAAGGTCACTATCAAGAATAAATACATGCTCCCCCGCATCGATGATTTTTTTGATCAGCTGAAAGATACCAAGGTATTCTCAAAATTTGATTTAAGATCAGGATACCACCAATTGAGACTAAAGGAAGAAGACATTCACAAAACTGCCTTTAGAACAAGGTATGGGCACTATGAGTTTACCGTGCTACCATTTGGGCTAAGTAATGCTCCTGCAGCTTTCATGAACCTGATGAATAGTGTCTTTCGAGATTGTTTGGATAATTTTGTCCTAATTTTTCTTGATGATATCTTGATCTATTCTAAGTCAGAGGAAGAACATGAGAAGCATTTGAGGATTGTGTTGCAGCATCTAAGGGAACATAAGCTGTATGGAAAGATGTCTAAATGTACTTTCTTCCAATTCGAAGTGCATTATTTAGGTCATGTGATTTCAGCGGAAGGGGTAAGAGTGGACCCAGAAAAGATTAAGGCAATTATGGAATGGCCAGCCCCGCAAAATGTCTCTGAAGTTCGAAGTTTCATGGGACTTGCAGGATACTATAGGAAGTTTGTTCAGGGGTTCTCAACAATTGCAGCACCCATCACTGCACTACAGAAGAAGGAAAAGAAGTTTGAATGGAGCGATAAATGTGAGAAAGCTTTTCAGCTGCTTAAGAAGAAACTCACTACCGCACCCATCCTAGTTGTGCCAGATCCGAATGGCCATTTTATAGTTATTACTGATGCATCAGGGGAAGGGGTAGGAGCAGTTCTTATGCAAGAAGGGCAAGTGGTAGCTTATGAATCAAGGAAGTTAAAACAACATGAATTAAATTATGCACCACATGACTTAGAATTGGCCGCCATAGTCCATGCTTTACAAATGTGGAGACATTATCTCTTGGGAAAGCCTTTCGAACTTAAGACAGACCATGCAGGATTGAGATATATCTTCACTCAACCTAATCTCAATGCCCGACAAAGGCGATGGCTGGAATTCCTGAGTGAGTATGATTTTGGGATTGAATATATTAAAGGTAAGGAAAACAGAGTGGCTGATGCCCTGAGTAGAAGGAGACACCTTGCAGCCATGGTTACCATAAAATCAGATTTCAGGCAACAAGTAGTGCAATCCTCCTTTGGGGATGAACACTATGAAAAGGTGAAACAAGCCCTTGGGGTAAATCCCTCCGATCGTCGATATGAGGGTTATATGTTAGAATCAGATGGACTTTTGAGATACCAGGGACGAATGTACATTCCTAGTTCTGCAAACTTGAGAGAGTTGGTGCTAGAAGAGTTCCACAATGCTCCATACTCAGGACATCCCGGTATTACAAAAATGATGGAAGGACTTAGGCCACTGTACTTCTGGCCAGGACTTAAAAGGGATATTACGTCCCATGTAGCCCGATGCTTGGAGTGCCAGCAAGTCAAAGCTGAGCATGTACATCCGGCAGGACTCTTATATCCTCACAGGGTACCAGAGTATAAATGGCAGGTTATCACTATGGATTTTATATAGGGGTTACCAATGTCTAAAAACTGACATGATACCATCTTGGTTGTGGTGGATAAATTGACAAAGGTTGCTCATTTCATTCCTAGAAATCTCAAGGATGGATCAATGGTTTTAGCAAGAAAATTTGTCCAGGAAATCTTCTGGTTGCATGGAGTGCTAGAGACGATCATCTCAGATCGAGACACTCGAATGACTTCTAGGTTCTGGATTACATTAAACTCTTCCCTAGGAACCAAATTAAATTTTAGTTCCGCATATCACCCTCAGACCGATGGTCAGACAGAAAGGGTGAACCAGGTAGTAGAAGATCTCCTCCACATGTACTGTATGGAGCAGCAATATAAGTGGGAGGAGTATTTGCCTTTGGTGGAGTTTGCTTACAACAACTCCTACCATGCTTCTTTGGGCATGGCACCTTTTGAAGCCCTTTATGGACGTAAATGTCGGACACCCATTAGTTGGGACAGAGTAGAAGACAGGGTGGTGATTGGCCCTGAGATGCTCAGAGAAATGGAAGACCAAATGAAAATCATTAAGGAAAAGTTGAAGCAGGCTGCGGATAGACAGAAAATCCTAGCAGATAAGAACCGAAGTTTTAGAGCTTTAAGCAGTTCTCTACAGGGGATAAGGTCTTTTTGAGGGTTCGGCCGCATAAGAGTTCAATCTCTTTCAGCAAGAACTCTAAGTTGGCTCCTAGATTTGTTGGCCCTTTTGATGTTTTGGAGGTGGTGAATCCAGTTGCATACAGGCTTGCTTTGCCACCAGCTCTATCCCGGATACATAATGTATTTCATGTTTCAGTACTTAAGCCTTACCATCCAGATATTGCTCATATCCTTGACTGGCGTGCATTGCAGGTCCAGGACCCAGGGGTGATACAGGTGGAACCCATCCAGATTCTGGAAGAGCGCAATGTTAAGTTGCGTAATAGAGACATTATGCAATACAGGGTTCAATGGGACCAGTATTCGGTGGATAATGCCACCTGGGAAAATGCTGAGGATATAGATAGACTCTTTCCTCATTTGAGACCTTAGCATATTTATACTTTCTTTTATAGAGACTTACGAAGTACTAATATCTCAATTTTGTTATGTAATCTGCTTTTAGACATCGAGACGATGTCTCTTCCCAAGAGGGGAAGGATGTCACGTCTCATACTTTGATGCTATTTTGACCATGACTTACTTTGATGCTATTTTGACCATGACTTATTTTGATAATGTTTGACCATGACTTTATGGGATTTAATATACGAATTATGATACGTGTTAGAGCAATATAATATACTACAATGCTTTGATGTATGGGAATGTAGAAAAATAATTATTTTCTTTCAAGAATTATGAATGCATTTATATAAAATAGGAATGTTGATTTAATTATTGTTTAAAGTTACGTTTCTACAATGGTTACTAATACACTTTCGTTTTTGCACGCCTGAGTGCATTTGAGTTGCAGGTGATCGAAGGCCAAGGTGATCGAAGGCCAAGAGTGTGATTGAGGAAAAGAAGGTTAGCTTCTCGACAGGGTAAAAAAGGAGAAGCTCTCGATTACGCACACACCACTTAAATCATGTAGTTGCATTAGGTCATGTTTGTTTTTCAATGTGATTGCATGAAAATGATTAGCATAGAAAATTTAAATTATGGTTTAATTAACCTTAGAAATTGTGGAAATAATATGGCTTATTCTATTTTAATTATTCCCCATTTACATTTGAGCAACAAAAAGGAAAAATCTGTTTTAAAAGAAATATAATTAAAAAAATAAAACAAAATAAATAATGAAATAGAATATTGTGTTTGCATAAAATGAAATTTTAGGTTTGCATAAAAGAGGATATATTTATGTTTTGTATATGGTTAATTTTCCAAAAAGAATGAGGAATGAACAACCCGAGAGAACATTGGGCTCTGGAAATTATGTCTTAAAACCAACAATGCAGTTGGCATGTGGCAATCCTTAGAAATTGCATGAGAATTTTATCTGTCATCTGGAAATTTTATGCATGATCCTCAAAAAGAGGAAGAGAGCTTTAAGAGAGAAAAGAGGACTTCGATTGAGTCATATTCGAGAGCTCTGGAAAAGAGGCGAAGAAGGTATTGCTAGGCATCTGCACTGGAAGCAAAATTTGCCAGGTTCTTTTCATGCTTTGCCTTCTTTTAATTTAAAATTGCAGTAAGGAAATGGAAGGAATGAAATGCTTTATTTCATGATATGAGTACAAACAACTGAGAAATCTTTCCAATTTCGTTTTTGAATCTGGGTAATAGCTTACTTCTCTTTGTTGCAATAACATAGAATAATATTATCTTTTCTCTACCGGCTTGCAAATTCTACAATATTAAACCGTTTTCGCGAGAATCATAGTAGTATGCATATATATATGCATTGTGAATTCGATACCGCGGCATATATATATGAATATATGGCAGTATGTCCGTATAAAACTGGCTATCTGGTTAAATTCAAAATGCCTTTGAGATAAATTCGAATGCAGATATACTGAACGAAATGACTTCTTTATTTTCAGTTTTGAAATTGTAAACCAAAGGAAAGAAAGGGATTTAATCCCTTTTCCTTCCCATGGGAAGGACGCGACCCTATGAGAGGCTCGCGCCTTCCACAGGCCGCGGCCTGTGGAGAAGGCGCGGGCCCCTCACAGCCCGCCCCCTCCCCATGGGAGGGGCAAGGTCTTTTCCTGCGCCCTATGTTGTTCAACGCCAGTAAGAAAACCCCACCTGCTCTCAGGTGTTTGCTGAAGAATTTCTTTCTTCAAATTACACGCAGTTGTACATGAATTTTTACACACACACACACACATATATATATATACATATACATTTAGCTGTATATACATACACACACACACACATATATATATATACATATATATATAGATATCCATGCATATATGTGCCAAGATACAAGTTGAAACAGGAAAACCATTTCCAAAAAGTAGTATGAACTCTGTTAATTATACACAAATATCTCAGAAATGTTAAACCTGAAACAAGAACAGAAATGTCTTTGAGAAACCATGTAAACTGGAAAGCATCTTGATTACTTTAACATATACTTACTTACAGAAGTACAATCCTAAGTAAAGGAATACAACATAAAATTTGAATGCAAGATTATCTTTCAAACCTCTGACTCTAACAAATCGTTTTCGATTTTTATTGCTAATTAAACCTCAGATGGAAATGGGGAATGAAAACCATCAGTCACCGAGCTTGGAAAGACAGAGTCACATACCGAAAAACAGAAACATCGCTCTTCTTCTAATAGTGCACCTAAAAAGTATTGAGACTACATATTCTTTAAAAAAAGAGCCTTTATCCAAATCAGAAAAGGGTTACTTACCAAAGAATAAACAAAATCTTACTACTGAATTTACAAAGAATGTTCTGAAATTCACATTTGAAACTCTTTTAGAATTAATTGAATGATTGGAAACATGTACGAAAATGCATAATTTTCTGCTTTGGTATTCATATCACCATGCAGTCTCCGACAGGGTGTCGGCAGGGCCAACAGACGGTAGTATTACCTTTCTAAACTACCATTTACTTGTAATATTTATAAGCCACAAGACTTGTACCATTGAAATGATGGTTGTTTTTATTTCAAAAGCCTAGAAACATATATGTATTTGAGTCTATGCCACCCTTAAGGTGTGGAACGCGCTATTTCTCATGCTATAGCATATATAGGCATCAAAACGCGATCGGTGAAGCCCTCCCGCTTTACCGCTTCGCTGCTAGGGTCTTTGGCGTACACGGATCTCTCGCAGTTAGAAGGGACTGGGAAGGGCGGGATTGCGGGCTGAAAGGTGCTCAATCAATTCTTGGCCCCACCAAGAAGACCGGCGGTGTCATACGGTTGGTGGTTCCTAAGTTTTATTTGCTATTGATGTAATTTGTGTATTATTCGTGATTTGTGAAGCCCATTGTAAATGTATATATGTATTTGACATTCTTTGTTGAAACTTGAAATGGAAGTATGATTTGAAAGTATCTAATGTAACATTGATTTGAGAAGTTAACGTTTTATAACTTAGCATAGAAAAGATGTTTCTATTAGAATTATCGATTCCTCCAAGTGAGGTTGAATATATGTATATGAGAAAGTCATTTGAAATACTTATGTTTTGTGTAATCCTGATACATTACATTGATATTATTATTATACATGAAATGCAATTTAAATTCTCTTTAATTAAGATCATTTGGAAGTGTTATGAACAAATGTTGACTTCTTGGAAACCTTTTTATAATGGTTTGAATAAATTGAAAATTCTCTTAATTTCTCTTTAATACTGATTTAAATGGGTTGAAAACACTCTTAATTTTCCGAGCGCTACAAAGTATAAAATGACTTGTGGAAATACAAATAGGAAATCAAGATCACCAATAGCACTCAATTGAGAAGTAGAGGCATTTCAAGAGTTATCAAGGATTAATGCATCAAGTCATGCATACACATTCTTGTGATTTTTTTCTTGAGCATGAGAGTGCTCAATATGGAATCGAAAGGAAGTTATAATCAAATGAATATATGTATTTAGGGCACAAGATGTGCAAAGCATAAAATGTACACAAACCATGAGAAAAAAATCAAGTGCTATTTGAGAATTGTAATGAAAATAAATGCTTTCACTATAATTTATGTAGGGTACATAATTGAACAATAATAAAATCCTAAGACTTTAGAGCTAGGAGTAATAGTTGATATTGCAATAAATATTAAATACAAAAGTTAAATGAAAATAATATATATTTGGCTCTAGATCCAATCAAGAAATCATATGATAAGTGTTTGAAATTGATCTAACATGGCACTAGAAAAGTAGGCCTCAATAAATGACCACATCAAAAGTGTAAAAACAATTGAAATTTATTTTTATTCAAATCAACACTTGTAAAAGTGAACTTGGCACGCATAACTGAAACTCACTCACATATATAATCTAACTACAATCCAATGTCTCCCCTTTGTACCTATGTCTAATGAGGGGTGGTGTTGAGATACATTGTTTGGGCATTTTCTAGACAAGTGTTTATTCATCATCGATCAAGCCCTTAGAGAAATAGATTTAACAATAATGAACATATGTTGAAGACAATAGGGAAGCATGTAGTATGCTTAGGATGATAATGCAAGCTAATAATACAATTAGGATCCACTTTGATGTTCTCATATGAATGATTTTAACATAATGATAACAAATTAGGACATGTCCTTAAAGTACAATATCCTAGTGTGTAATTTAAAATTATTAGTATTCTAATTAGCTCATTACAACTAATAGGAATGAGAGAACTTAGGTATAATTTAAAATTTAAAAATTTGGGGTTCAAATCCATACATGCAAGATTGACCTACTTCAATTCTACTTCTAAGAATCTAAACCAAGATGATGAACAAGGGAGATCATCAATTAGATTTCGATCCTTGAAATGCATGAAAATAAAATAAAAATTAAGATAAATTTATGTCACCTTCCACACAAAAATACATACATACTATAAGAACATTAAAACCAACCTAATCAAAAATATATATACAAAACTTAAATTTGATTCAAATACGACCATTAGAATTGCATGGGCATGCTATTTAGTAAAGGTACACTTAAAGAATACGAATTTCAAAAGATGCTAGATTGTACAAAATTATTCGTTCGTTACATAATGGCATTTATGAAAACTATAGTTTATCGTTTGGCATTTTGTGGCGCATGCATTGCACGTCTTATCAAAAGATGGTGAGACGACAAAGTGGCATAAAAACATGTGTTCGTTGCCATCAAATACTGTTTGCTAAAAGTTGAAAGAAAATTTAGGTTCTATCCTCCATTTGTTTTTAGTGTATGATATTGTAAAGTTTGAAGAGCAGTATAATATTATATGTAGAAGTCTTTTCAATAAATATTTTGAATTTATATAATAGTCTTTTACTAAAAGTTATATTATATTTTAATTAAAAAATAATAATTTTAAAAGAGTAGTGGGCATTTATAAATATATGTATATAAGATATTTATGTTAATTATTATTATTTTATTAGTTGAGATTATTTGAGTTGTATTTTAAATAATTGTAAAAAATGATTCAAGTTTATTTATGAGGAAGTAGTTATATTTTATAGTTGTAATGCATCAACTTCATTCACATTATTGCTTTGAACTTTATATAGTTAAATGTTATTAGCATCACAAGGTAGGTATTTAAGCATGTCTAATTTTGACTATATATCCTTGTAACAGATGGGAAATTTTGTTTCCTTCTATAGTAGTATTTGTTATATACACACGTGGGCAAATTTTGTACCCATTTCAATGGTATAAGGTTTGGGATAATTTGCTACAAAATTTCAAACTTGCCACTGTAACTCGCAACATAGTCATGGTTGCCCTTTGTAAATCTTGAACTTTTATTATTAATAATCATATTATAGGTCATGTGTCTTTCGCTTTAAAAAATATATATATTTTTTTCCATCAAAAAATAACAATGTCTATATCTCATTGAGAAAATGAAATTGAAATTTTATAAACACTTTACAATAACAAATTTGATTTATCTATTTTACATACAGTAATTAAAAGTATGAAAGACTGTAGTAGAATTAGAAGTGATAGCTTATCTATATTTTAATTGAAAAAATTATATTGAACTAAAACTAAAGAATAAATATTCTACAAAGTTCAAATTCAACTAGAGGTAATCAAATTATTTCCATTAGAAATAGTCAACAATATATATCCTAACATGTAAAGTGTCAATTTTCAATAAGACACAAATGGGTGTTTTGTGTGAGTTCCAACATCCATGTGCCTCTAATGCATAGAGGATTGATTTTGATGCCTATTTTTTACTTGCTAGTGATCCATTCCTATTAATAGTAGTGTACTATATGCTAGAAGAGGATATATAGGTTTTGATATTTATTTTTTACTTGCTAGTGATCCATTCCTATTACTAGTATATTTAAGGAGCTTGACACATTTGTAAACAAGCTTGAAGATGGGATGCAAGGGCTATTCATAAACATTTTAATATTTAAGTAGAGTAGGGTAGGATTTGTAATTTTGGATGATGGCATGTACATAAATATATGCAACATTATAATCTTGTCTAGATTATTTCAACAATTTATCTTGACTCTATTGTCTAGATTAATTTGTGCTTTATTTGTTGAGTTATTTAATTAACAAAGATAATTTATGTAAAGATAGTTTAATCTCTGTAAATTTATTAAATTAATTTGATATATTTTAGATAATATGTTTTTTATAATTTATGTACTATTTATATGAATACCAATTGTATATAGGTCTCTATTTTTCATATTGTGTTGATTTATTTAGTATGGGTTGAAGCATTCATATAATAAATTACATGTCATTATCCTTATGTAAGTAAAGTGAGTGATGGAACTATCTCTTTAAGGGTTGTAGTTGACCCAAATTTTTCCCTTAAATTATAAAGATAGTAGTAGAAGTGCAGGTAAAGTATTGTAAATAATTAGCAAGGGATATGTTTGAGTTTAATGTGTACACTTTTCAAGTCTTCTCGGTTGACATGTAGTGAACTCTCAATTCATTAGAATAAACTTTGGGAACCATGGTAAAAATTATTACAATCCTTGTTGGAAATATTGTTGACTTTGAAGATAAGTGGTGCTGACAATTGTCCTTTCATTTCACTTATTTGTGCTCTCTAGATACAAGCAATAAGTTTGTTTCTCATATCCAACTATATCTAAATATGTTCTTTACTATAGAATCCAATCAATTTCTTATGAAGATCCATCACATGAATTAGGAGTTTTAGATTGACTGTAAAATTTTTTTATAAAATTATTCTTATATATGTATTTTATATATTCTTTTTTTAATAAGGTATTTGGAATAGATAATTGTCATAAATAATGCTTGATAGGTAGGTTCAATCCCCAAATTTAAGCTCTATAGATTGCACCCCCTTTTTTATTTTAAATTTTTTGAAGGTCTAGAAACATACAATAATAAATACATAGTTGATGGAATGTGATATGTGTGTCCTATACTCAACCATTTTGTTTTTCAAACCTTTTTTATCAAACTTGGAGGAGGTGGTTAGTGACCTTAGAGTGTGGTGCAATTACTTTCACTTTTAACAAATTGCATAAATTTTCACCTATGTTTAAACATAATGTGGTAATAACAAAATAACTAATCACTTATACTTAAACATAAAAAGGTAATAATAAAAGAAATTATCTATTTTTTCCAAACATAACATAATAAAAATAAAACAAAAATATATATTTTTAACTTGTCATTTTTTATTTTACATCTTGAGACTAAAATTTTAACCCTCTTTATCGCTAATGTCAAAACCCCACATTTATAAACCCTCATGGAAAA
>VDFB02016695.1:0-32288 GCA_007258455.2 Sequoia sempervirens | reverse complement strand
AGTTTCTTTAGTTGAATGAAGAGAAAAAGTCCTTTGATTACAAATTAGAATACATTTGAGGCCTTGGTTGTGTAACTGGTGGACCATAGTCACATTTAACACTTGTTACAAAGTTTGGGAGTTAAAATGTTAAGTAGATTTGATTTGTGATGGACACATTTGGACGGTAGTAACAATAGCTTGCAATCTATCGAGACTTGATTACCTTATAACCTGTGAAATTCTAGCGATGAAATGATAGATTAATCATAATGTCACCTTGGGATCACATCACCATGAAAGAACTTCATCCAACATCCTTATGAGTGCAGGTACCACCAAATAGGTATTTGTCAGATCTGTCTTCCTCGAGCGAGGAAAATTTAAGAAGAGAAGAGGAAAGTGAGACATGTAGTATGTCTAAAAGAGGGAGATCAACTAGAGGTCAAAAGATTAGAAGAAAATTCTGTAAACATGTGGAATTTTTTCTTGCTGAAGGGGGGTCATGTTCTTATGATGATGAGAGCATAGGTGGTGTCAAGGTGCCCTTGAGGTACAAATATCTATGGAAACAATGGGTACCCAAGGAACTTCCTCCAATAAACACTGATTTTTGTGTCAACGAGAGGATATATCGCATAGCACCATCGTCATTACATGGTTTGGGCATATTTTGCATGGACATCATAAAGGCCTGTTATGAAAAAGTTACTAAATTGATGGAGTATGTTGGACCCTGTTATAGTTACAAAGATTGGATGCAATTGGTTCGATATACATGAAGTATGTGTAGGTATGCACTATCAGCAAATTATATACAACTAAAAGATAAGGATCAAAATAAAGGAGTGGCTATGTACATTGATGGAAGGCCAAAAAGATCAGGGAATATTGTAGGGTTTATAAACAATACACGACCTGGGTCAACAAATAAGCAACCCAATTGCATATTTGGGGCACGCGAGGGAAACTGTGTATTCGTATGTGTGATAAAATCAATAATTATAGGGGAAGAGTTGCTAATCGATTATAATTTGAATCACTTAGTTACAAACATAGTTACTATGGGGTTGGTACGTACTATGTACCATTTTACCCAACCTCTAATTAATGACTCCAATATACCATTTTATTCTTATGTTTTTTTTCATAAGTCTATTGGTTTCATTTCAGTAATATTTTTTTTTATATTTAATTTTTGTCACAGAGGGACATTGATCGTACGGAGAAGGCTCTAGCCCAAAGCATAGATTGCGATGTATCTTCAGGCGCTTCTACTCGACAAGTTTACCTGATTGTAATTGTACAAATTAGATACGAGCAAAATGTTTTATTATTATATTTTTTTCATAAGTTTTTTGGGTTATTTTTGATAATGTTTTTATTATTCTTGTTGCAGTTGACTGATCGGGGAAAGGCACCAGTAGTAGAGGAGAGCATCCATTATGAGGTGCAGTCAATATTTTGTGATGATGACATCGCTTATTCAGCAAACCCTCTTGGTACAATAAAGAAGCTCCAAAAAAAATACAATGAAGAAACAGCTAAGTTGATGTTCATAGTGCCTCAAACAGATGAGATAAGAGAGAGGGTTAAAGTATTGACTAAGAGATTACAAAACTTGCAAGTAAGCTGCCATGAGGTCTTTAATTATAACATAACTTCATTCATGGTTTTATATTTTGTATTTTTTTATGTCATGAATTAAAATATGTGTTGTTTTTACAAGGTTATTTGCCTCCTCATGATGCTCATGGCCATGATCAGGGTACTACAAGTGCTACCCGAGGAGTAAGGGTTGGTATAAGTGTCCATCCTGATCTTCCTACACATACATCACATCTTTGACCCCATCATCTGTGCCTCTATTGTCATATGAAATGTTGGCAACACATACCATGCAGCATCCGTTAATGCACCGTCTGGCAGCAAACACATACCAAAACATGCGTTAGGACATGTACCTGGGGATGTAGAGGCCACTAGTACTGGTGATGTTTTAGCAACATTTCCTAGATCTTCCTGTATTACTAGTATAGGAACATTGTCGGTCACACTTGTGGTGACTGAGGATTTTGTTCCCATAAAGATAGAGAAGGTCTTAGATACTTTAAAATGTTTTAATTATTATTCTATATAATCCAATTGAAATTTACTTATTGATTGCTCTTTTTAAACTATTGATCCCATGATCATTTTGCAGGAAATGATATTTTTTATAAACATCTAAGTGATATTACATTGGAGCTCTTCGGGCCCACCATACATACACGGTGGAATGCCTAAAATCAAGATTTAAAAGATAAGCTCATTAACCATTTAGTTGTGTTGTTCGATGATAAAACATTCAACTGAACCAAGGTCCTTAAGAAAGCTGGTACCTATCTAAAGTATGTGAGGGACCAATATAGGTCACATTTAGAGAAGAACAAAAAATACGAGCATCCCCCCATGATTTCAGAGAGGGAGTGGAAGGACCTGGTGTCCGATGATGAAGCTTGAGAAAGGCGACAAAGGAAAAAGGAAAGACACCAAGACCAAAGGAAGGTATGTGATATAGAAGCATAAATCTGCAAAAATCTTGATTAATCACGATTTTTAAAAAATCTACAGGCTAGACGATTTTTTCCCCGATTTTTTGAAAAAATTGTTGACTTTTTGGTCAATGATTTTTTTCCATTTCAAACTGCAAAATCGCCAAAAAAATGTGAATAAAATTGAGTTGATTTTCGCGCAGAAAAAACCATGAGACCATGGCTTGTTGCTTACTATTATGCTTTGATAGATTTTCCAAGCATCCATAGCTTGTTTGAAAGCACCTATTTTAGGATTTTAGCCATAGCAGCAAGGCAAGGCCTTGATAAAATGCTTTGTGGTAGAAATGTATAAGAAAAATTCAGTAGCATAGACAAAGCGGTGAACTTCGCCAGAAAAATGTCTCAAAAGAAATGTAGTCTCATAGTGATGGAATGCCATGGCGAATGCCATGACAAGAAAATTGCTATGGATTGTCATGGCATTCTATCACTGTGAGACTGCATTTCTTTGAGGCATTTTTTCAAACAATTCACTGCTTTGTCTATGTTATTGCTTACTATATTATGCTTTGGTAGATTTTTTCCAAGCGTCCATAGCTTGTTCAAAAGCACCTATTTGAGGTTTTTACTTTTTAGCCATAGCATGAAGGCATTGAATTGTTTGATAAAATGCTTTGGTAGACATGTATTAAAAATGTGGTAGCATAGAAAAGGTAGTGAACTATTTGAAAAAATGCTTCAAAAAAATGTGGTCTCATGGTGATGGAATGCCATAATAGATGCCATGACAAGCAAATTTCTATGGATTGTCATGGAATTGCATCACCATGAGACCACATTTCTTTGAGGCATTTTTTGAAACAGTTCACTGCCTTGTCTATGCTATTGCTTACTATTATGCTTTGATAGATTTTTTCCAAGCATCCATAACTTGTTCAAAAACACCTATTTTAGGCTTTTAGCCATAGCGGCAAGGCAGTGAACTATTTGATAAAATGCTTTGGTAGACATGAATGAAAAATGTGGTAGCATAGACAATTGTCACCATATAATATTTATGCAGTTTTAGTATGTTTTGTGCAATGTAATAAGTGATATGAATATAACCAACAAAAATCTATTTTCTATAATTCATGGATTGAACTCTGTATTTTATTTGCTCTCAATGTCTGTATGCTATGGAAATGCCATTAAATTTTTTAAAAAAGTAGTTTCTGATTGTTTTTCTTTAAATTTTTGTGTTTTTTTGTAAATCCAATTTTTTTCTCGATCTTTTCCCAATTTTTTCAAAAAATCATGAACTTTTGGTTTGCCGATTTTTTCCCCAAACGATTAATGCTGCTATGTGTGATACTATCAACAATGTAATTATATACTGATTACTCTTTCTTTTTACATAATCTAACGTATTTCAAACTTTTCATAGGCTGACCGACACATCGAAGGCAACAAAGGCAAGACTAGAAAGCACGAGACAAACTTGGCTCTGGTGGTTATATGAAATTAGCCACATGAATTGTAAGTATCAATAAATGAAATATTGCATCCAAATTATAATAAATTGAAAACAATTTTGGTTTTATCACACCATAGAAGCAAAATTCATAATCTTATGCAAAAATGTAGGGCTCTGAATTCAATAGAGTTCCCACAGAAGAGGACCTGAAGATTGCCTTCCAGCAAGGCTATGGAGTCGTGGCTGAATGCCTAAGAGTCTTGACTGGGCAAACACAATCTTCCATTACATCTAACACACAGGTAAATAAACTCAATAAAGTTTATTTAAAATTGAATACTTGTGCAATCTATTCAATATTAATTTCCACCATAAAGTAATTACATGCCTATTTGTTTTAAACATTCAAGCAATGATAATAATACACATGACATTGGAATGCAGCCTGGTGAGGTGGGCTAGCGTGCACATGAAGGAGTCATAAAGTGTGCATCGATGCTTTAAGAGCATGTAGGCGTGATCAACATGTTGAACTGATCGGGCTAGAGAGATATGGAATATGATGTATTTATCAGGGTAAAGAGGATGACTCTAAAGTTATTTTAAACATATTTAATTGCAATTGGTGTATTAATTAAATGTATTGGCACAATGTTTCAACTTTAGAGCATGTAGAGTGTGATCAACATGTTGAGCATGATCAAGCTAGAGAAGATCACGAACATGATGTGGCCCCATCAGGTAAAGAGGACCACTCTAATGTTCTTTTAAACATATTTAATTTCAATTGGTGTATTGATTAATGTAACCTTTCGTGTTTCAACTGCAAATCAGGGTTTAGAGGGTGTTCAACATGTTGAGCATGAGTCTACAAGAGAAGTTCAAGAACATGATATGGACCCATCAAGTAAAGAGAACCACTCTAATGTTCTTTTTAATTAATGAAATACTTGTAACAATAATAATGAAAACATATGGAGTTTAACATTTCTTTCTTGTTAGCAAACCCCCTTGCGTGATGTCCACATCATGAAGCGAGATGACTAAGTACATTAAGATCCGCGAGCAAAAGTGAGAACAACTAAAGGGGGACATATATTGATTTAGAAAATGATACTCCCTTCAACTTTATGTAGCTTTAAAAAAGAAAAAGAAAAAAGTGATTGTAATCATATCATGACAACCATATTTTTGATAATATGTAAGCTGAAGAATAGATATTATATGTTAATGAATGAATGTAGAATATAGTAATTAATGAATGTTATATGTTAATGAATGAATGTTATATGTTATTAATGGATGAATGAATGTTATATGTTATTAATGGATGAATGAATGAATGTTATATGTTATTAATGGATGAATGAATGATTAATGTTATATGATTAGGTATGGGGAATTGAAAGTGATGTGAGGGGGGGGGGGAGGGGCCAAATGAGCTTCCACCATCACGTGGTTGGCCCTGTTAAGTAGAGAATATTAAACTATTCTCGAAACAAAGAGAAGCTCAATAAGGTAATGCACTTTTCAATATAAGAAATGCATTGTTTGAAGCATCAAACCAATATATGCAGTCTGCATGTATGATCAATCGTCTGTCTCCGCAATGGTACATTTCCATGAATATTTTTTTTTAAAACTTGCATTGCTTCATTGCAATTTTGACGAAACCCATCGATGAATTGCCGAAAAGGTTCGACAAAGTTGCTATAGTTGCGATGAAGGTTTCGTCGTAACTCCTTGCCCATTTCATCGCAATTTTGACGAAATTTTGGTGTTGTTTTGATGATACTACTTTCCCATTTTGTCGTACTTTCGATGAACTTTTGGTGTTCTTCTGACACTACTCCTTGCCCATTTCGTCATAATTTTGATGAACCCTTGGTGTTGTTTTGACACTACTACTTACCTATTTCGTCGCACTTTCGACAAACTTTTGGTGTTGTTTCAACGCTACTCCTTGCCAATTTTTTCGAAATGGCGATGAATGTCTGGTGTTGTTTTGACACTACTCCTTTCCCATTTCATCGAAATGGTGATGAAATTCTGGTGTAATTCGTCGGTGGATACATGATGTTTTTGTCGATATTCTGATGAAATTTTGATTCATTTTATGATGTCAACGACTGACGAATCTACGTCATTATTTCGACGTTTAATTCGTCATTGGCCTTTCGATGAAAATATTTTTTCATTTTGTCACTTGTCCGACAAAGATTTGCCGAACGACCAACGAATTTTCGTCAGAAAATGGTGTCAAATTCAGTAGTGCTTGATTACATCTAATGGGTCACAATCCAACCATGTTATTTTATTTGATGATGTGAATTTTCCTCCTAATTTGGTTATTCACGAGTATTTACCTCTACATATGTTGTGAAGTTTAGGTATATAAATATTAAGCATTCCTTATTTAATAACGGCTCTACTTTGAACATATGTAGTGAGTATTTTTTGAAACACTTGAATGTGGATATGATAAAATTAGAAATTTATGATTTTACTATTAAAGGTTTTGGTATTCCAAATTATTTTAATTTATTGAAATTGTTTGGCTACCCATCATAACTAGTCCAATTACACATACATTATTTCATGTTACGTACAAATGGTTAACCTATAATATATTTTGGTTCATCCCTAGATTTGTGTCATAGGGAATGTACCATTCACACTTCATAAATTTATCAAATTTACTTATAATAACTTAATCAATGTATGGTAGATTGGACACCCTCATCCATATAGTAATTATCAAATGTTTGATCAACTAAATTTGTTAAAATATAAAATATATCTACTTTAGAAGTGTCATAACCAATAAATCTCTATAATAAGAACTCAAACAATCCAAAACCCTAAGGATCAAGCCCCCATTTATAATTGTTAGGAAATTGCTAGGTTGATCAAACTATTTCCTATATTACCCTATGAGAGAAAAATATTTCATTCAATCTTCTAGCATTACCATAATACAAATATCAAAGAAACATCACAATATTACACAAGATATAACCTAGGAAAACCCTTCATGAGGGAAAAAACCAACCCAAAAGTATCCATACTTCATAATATGTTTATGGAGTCTCCATGAATAAATTTATGAAACATAAACCTCCTCCAATTCATCCTCCATGTGTCCAAGAATAATGGGTAACCATCCAACCACACATTATGTTTCATGCTTAAAATATGCACTCTTCAAGAGAGCTCAATGCAAATGACAACCAACCTCAATCAATAAACATGTAGTTGCTTTTATAGACTCAATCTCACACAAAACCGCCAAGTTGTATTGACTAAACCATGTGTCTCAAAACCATGAGAGCACAAAACCATTGACCCCAAAATTTACTTTTTGGTGTTAAGTTTTCCTTTTTGGTACTAAGTTTTCCTAATACTAATTTTTTTTTCAATGTGCAAACAACATTAAATATTAAGTGAATCCAAATAAATATTAGTATGGCTCAAAAAACTCCAAATATGCACCACAAAAACATATTTATTTTCTCTTGCAAGGTGCACTACATGACTTTTCCTAACAATAATGATAATAATTTTAAATTTGATTATGCTTGGAGTATAAATTAGATTTTACAACTTGTGATATCGGTGAATACATATTTAACTATAAAATTTACATTATCATAATGCTCTATCTTAGACAATACTTGATAATTTTCTCTATAAAGGTACTTGATCACGAGGACTATTAGGATTGTTTGATTTTTGTGGAGATACATCTTTGTTGAGTTAACATGAAGATAGAACTATTCTTTAATTTTATGATACTATGAAGGATAAATTAGATAAATTATTATTTTGTTAGTAAATTGTCTTGGGGGATAAATTTCATATGCTAAGATATGATTTGGTTGATTATTTTTGAGAGGGTGAATTTAAATTTGAGCAGATTAGCATGTGGAATGGTTGTTAAAAAAAATAGGACTAAGTTTATTTTAAGCTTGAAACATAAAAATATGGTGACCTTAAATTTAATATCTAAACTTAAGGTCAATGGGTCATCATTTCTACGATTTCATTAGGATGCAAACCAAAAAGGTGCATAGATTGACTTTCAACCTCCAAGGTGAGTCAATCAGACTTGGATCCAATCCTTTTGATTCTTAGTAATGAATTGTAAATGATTTGTAATGGTTGTCCTAATTAGACTATATGACCTAATATGATAAATGCAATTTCCCAAATATAAACAAACAAAAACAATGATTTGCAAGTGGATCTGGAAAGTACAGACTGATGTGTAGTTGTCACCAAAAGTTGATTTTGAGTGTTGTAGCAGGATTAGGTCACCCAAGGGTGAATGGGTCCTTGATGAGGGGTCCTGAAATTGTTGTCGTAGTCCTCTAGTATTAGATTTGAGCTCCTAATTCCTAGTTGTAAACTTGTCGAAATGTCATCAGTAAATTATGTAATTGAGTTTTCATGGCTTGAAAAAATTAATGATAACAAATGCAACAATGCAAAACAGATCTTCAAACTCTCTCCAATCCTCTTAGACCTGTAGTGTAATGCCCCTCCCAAAAATTTCACTAAAACTATATAATTAATTAATGAAAAACTTGAAAATAAGAAATACGCTAGAAGTAAGAAAGGATGAACTAGTTACTCTTAGCTCAATTAATCAATTAAATTGTTTCATGCTCAATGTATAGAAGAATATATGCATCCCAATTAAGAAGAATGAACCCCAAGCAAATGAACAAATATTCACTTCTAAATTAACCAGACTAATGTGATCCAAAAATTAAGTTCTACAAGAAGTAATGACTTCTGTAAACATTGTAAATTAATAAGTTAGGCAATTCAATATTACTAAATATTAATATTAGACCCATTGTATATATATATTTGATAAAATAGATTATTAATTTATTATCATAAATCTTATCATTTTTATTATCTTTCTACAATTATCTAATTTACATTATTTAATAAGTTATCTTTCTCAAATGTACTAATGTTTCAAATAAAGTGTTGCAGGTAACTTTTCTCATTTAGAATTTGATGCTTTATGTCATAAACAACATGGAGTTGTGTTATTCTAATTGCCGCTTAATGAGGAAATTGTTACCCAAGTGAACAGTCAAGTGTTACAAAATTAAAGTTTACAATTAATAAATTAATTATTAGGTTGGTTTTTAGTAATAAATAAATTAATAGTTGGTTTTGGGAAGTTATTACTGAGAGGAAACTTGTAGTGGTTATTCACAAGAAAATAATGACTTTTAAAAAGCCCCTATATTGAATGTATGGGGGAGGATAGATGTAACTTTCTTCTAAAAGTTGCGGGTTGTATGAGTGCTAACAGTCAATATCCTTGACCCATGTTTCATGAGTAGTGGTTCAACAAGAACCCATCTCTCGTGATATCGAATGGTCCACTTAGCACTCATTGCATCTAGATGATGCTCACAGAGGTGAAGCACTGGTCCGTCCCGGGAGGTCACCCATCCCAGTACTGCTCCAGCTCAAGTGCACTTAACCAGGGAGTTTTCTCCAAGGTTAAGCCCGCTTGAGTTGTTACCCCATTTGCAAAACCAGTGCTTCACCTCTGTGAGCATCACCTAGATGCAATGAGTGCTAAGTGGACCATTCGATATCATGAGAGATGGGTTCTTGTTGAACCACTACTCATGAAACATGGGTCAATGAGTTTGACTCGAAACTACACGGTTGAATCCTGATAGCAATATCATAATTTGACACGCTGTGGAAGAATACCTCTTACTTATCAGTCAATATCCTTCCAAAGTTTTCTAGATGCATGGCATCGATAATTTGAGGGAAGTTTATTTTATGAATTGAATTGGTTATATCATATTTATTTTGTACGTGTATACGTTGATTTCAGCATGACAATTTTATGGTTAAGGTTTATTCATCTTTGCTATGTTTCAACTGCCCAATGATATCTTGGAGTAGATTTTGTATCAATTTCTTTTTGCATATTATGCATTTAAATATATATATATTGTTAACCTATATACATGTGTTATATTCAAGTTACAACTCTCCATGATAAGTAGCTTTATGTTCTTTCGCGTTCAAATTTGTAATAGTAAATTCCTTTTAAAATAAAAATCCTTTGAAATCATTGCTTGGCTGGTAACATTTTCTTGTGTTCCAATTCTCTAATAAATCCAGTTACTGAATGAATAAATGATTAGCAGTTAATCACATATACTCTATTCTTAACCGTTAACCAATGGTCATAGGTAAAATCCGCCTAGTAATTCTATTTCAATCTTAGTTAGGGTATTAAGGCGGAAAGATATAGTTTATGCCTTAGTCTTGAAACTGATCTTTACCTTTCTTTTATCCGTTGATATAGTAATCAAATGAATGTACTTAATAAAATAAATATTCTTAGTAGAACAGTTGATGGGTAAATATATATATATATATATTTGCTCAGTAAAAAGATTTTATTTTAAATTCAAGAGTAAATCAGAGTACATCAAAATTTCAACAGTGAATCATCACCTAGTACAAAGAAGCATTACAAACAAAACTAAAAAACACACCTAAACTCCCAGATCTTGAGCAAAGACCTATTAACAGGTCAAAAGTTTTGAAGCACAATTTGGTCTTCCCATGGTTTGGGACCGAAGGACCATAGCAAAAGTTTCCTTCTTTAATTTCTTTTCTTTCTTCTCCTTAACAACTTGCCAACCGTCCTCCACCCTTTTCGCCTCCTTCTGCCATTCCAAAGATTTATCTTGGGGATTCATTTCCTCTCCACCCAAACTCCAACCTGCTTGCTAACTCTAGCCATCAGCTTTCCTCTTCCCGACTTCTTTCTCTTGTAGTCTCATCACACCTTGTTTCTCCTGACATTTTGGTGATGCTACCCCATGATTAAAATTTAAATCATTCACACAGCTGTTGAGGACAACATTGTCACTGTTTACAGCTGGACCCCTTTCCTATGGGGAGCTGTCATAATAGTGGTTTACAATTCCTGAGAGGAATGGATTTTAGCTGAAATCACATATTTTTAGAAAATATAATGATTTAAGCCTTTAAAAGTTCCATTTTAAGGATTCTAATTGAAGAGGGTTTGATCAAATCACCTTATGTCAAACCCCCTTGGATAGAACCTCGCTAGTTTTAAACCATACCTATAAATGCATCTCCTTTACACCTATCAAAATGCTGATAAAAAATCACTTTTGATTTAGCTTTTGGGGGATCAAATGAATTCATTTAAAATTTATTTCAAATGATTATGGTATTTCTCAGAACAAGCTATCCAATGAATATAATTTTAATATGTTTTGGTTTTGTTATGTATTTGTTTTTTAAGTTTTATTTAACATAGGTTTTTTATCGAAAATGAATTTCTTTTTTCTTCACATGTGGAAAAATAGAAGATTATCAAAAAAAAAAATTAAAAAATATGAGTGCACCAGGTATTGAAGTCCTTGATCCAACAAAAAAAATAAAATAAAATTTTGACATATACAAAAAAAGTTACGCGTTATACGGTCGTGTTGTGTCTGAATTATAATTTGTTTAACTTTGAAACTTGATTAAGGAAAAAATATTCAATAAAAAACTATCTAACCAAGTGGAAGCTTAGATATCAGAGTTACAAATCTAAATTTGAAAGAATTAGAATTTTATCCTTCATGGAAAAAAGTTATGCTATATGTTGCCACTTTTTAAAAATGTTGTTTTCTAAAAAAAAAAAAATTCATGGGAGATGGAAAAAGAAGTGCAATTTGATTCCAAAAATTTTGAAAAAAATATTTTTAGAATCTACAAAAAAATTTGATGAGACTCTAGTTTACACCATCTTCAAATTCCTCACATTTTAGCCGCTATAGGTGCCCGAATGTAAAGATTTAGTTAAAAATAATAATTTTAGTGTCCAGTTTGGCCAAAAATTGTAAACCACTATTATGGGATCACCCTATGACTGTTGTTCCTTTCTAGTTCCATCCTTCACCAAAGTCTTCCCTACCTAATCCAGGGCCCCAGGTGTCTAAACCACTTCTTCCCTACCTATAATTTGAGAGCTCATTTGCTTCTCCTCCTTTTTCTCCACTGTATAATGCTGAGGGGCAACATCTTTCCACCAAGACGTAGATTTATTTGTTTGTGCTTAGCACATTGAGCAGCCAAGTGTCCCATTTGAAAACAAATCCTGCACCTAAAGGGTACTCCTTCATAATTCAAGGGTTGTACCCAACAACCTTTTGAAGTTTTTATCTCAATCTCTTTTGGAAGCTCCTTGGACACATCCATCTCCACTAAAATCTGAGCATAGGTCGAATGCAAAAGATTTGAGGATCCCTCATCCACCATTAAAAATCTTCCTAAAGAGTTCCCTACAGCCTCCAAGCAAGAATCAAACCAATATTGTAAGGGAAGGTTAGGAAGTCTCACCCAAAGAGGAACCTTCTCAAAAACTTCACTGGCTGGATTAAATGTCAGATACTAGGGCTTTAGCATCAATGTGTATTTTCCTTCCCAATCCCAGTGGTATTCACAGAGGATCTTGTTTCTATCTTACTCATGTTCAAAAACAATAATGAAAAATCATTTTTCCATGGGATATATCTGAACATACCCTTCTAGTACATGCTCCCAACGATCAAAAATCCATTGGTGGAGATCATTCAAACTTGGCCAAAATCCCCTGAATCTCCCAATCAGAACTAACCCATAAAATACTTTTTCATTAGAGATTACTCCTTCATTTTCAACATCTAAAGCTACTATGATTGATTTAGATGAAGGAGGTAAAATAGAGTCCCCTCCTCCCTTTCTTGTCGACAGCTTGGAATAATGCTTCAGAATCTGAGGATTTCCAAATGTGTTCCTCTTGTGCTTAGACACCTTGCACCACTTGCTTGGTCCATCTCCCCTGATTACAAAATCACAAGGTTGCTTATTATCCTTGTTGTGTTGTGTAGAGGAATTACCATCGTCCACACTAGCCCCGCCACCGCTCAGGCTGGATCTCCTCAGACTGCCCTTCATAGGAAAAACTAGGTCATTCTTCTCCCTTTGACAATGATCTTTGCTCTGGATATTGTGGGTCCCTTCCAATCATGATTAGTCTCGGTGAAACCCTAGCCACCACAAAAGTCTATAGTTGACCGTTGGCATCCATCTCCCTTCCTTGCCTCTCCTCCAATCTAGTTGATGGTTAAATATATATGTGCATGTAATTGTTTATGAATTTTTATTTTTATTTCAGGAATGAGAGTAATGATGTACAATCCAATGTATGTTATTATTAGTATTCATTGTTTTAAGAAAAAAAGAAAGAAATTTTCAAAACAAATTGAAAAGTGTCAATTGGTTATAAGCAAAACATGTGCAATATGCAATAAATCGTTATTGGTGTTTTCTAACTTGTGTAATAAATCTTTGTTTCAATTGTGACGGTTAGGGTATCATTATCCTCATTTTACAAATTTCCTTTTAAATCAAATATAAGTTGTTTATCTTTTAATATGTTGTTTTACTTCGTAAATTTAATTAACTAAAGACAAATTTGTTAGCTTTTATTCAACTCTCTTCTCCTCTCATGGGAACTCACTCTTTTATCTCAAGTATTTTGTCACACATAATTTCAGAGAAACCTCTATTGTTTAGGCCTTTCTACCTTCTTAGTTTAAATCTACACGTTTAGCCCAAGTTGTATGGCTACAATTGCAACCAACTCATTGTTAACCATTGTTACCCAAGTAATTGAGCATGTGTTACAAATTATTTCTTTATATTCTAGCAAGTTAGTCAATTTCTTAAATGAATATCTATGTTTAGGATTAACTAATTTGTTGCTCTCCTTTCATCGCAAAAAGCTGCAAAATAATTCTAATTTCAAAGTGAAGTGTCAACATAAGAATTATTTGCATCTAATTCACTTTGTGTAGCTTTAATTGTTCTTTTGCTTTAAGCCATTCATTTGTTTTCAGTTTCATGTTACCAAGCATAGATAAAGAATCTGATGAATTTTTATCCATCTTACGAGCATCATCCCCAATCAATTCTAGGCCTAGTTGGATTGGTTGGATCTTGAACCCTATAGTTATGCTCCTTAGAAAGAATTTGCATATTTTGTTGTTTCCATTTCTATTTAACAGATTGGAATGTTTATCACTTGTGCGTATTAAAAGAATTGACCTATTTTAATAATACTTTTTTTAGTTGTTGGAATACCTATGACTATTTCCCCTGTTTGATGAAATCTCTTTCAACTATATCAATTCTCTATTGATATTGTGAAATGTTCTTTTATTATGCGATAATAGCAGGGGTTCAGTATATAGTAGATTGATATTTATGGTGTGGCCTCTTCTTCTCTTGAGTTGCGCTCACTAGATTAATCATTCTCTTCTAAAATAATTTTAGGTTAAGCTTTCATAGCTATTTCATCTCTAGAAAATTTCATGTTCTAACTGGTAGAAACAACATTAAACTCTATTCAAATTTCTACCTTTCTAACTGGCAGTATATGTATTGTTGATAGAATAAGTTATTATGTTGATTTTTACTACAATTTAAGAATTAGTTTGATTTATATATATATATGTATGAATTGCATTAAAAAAAATTATAATAGATGAGATGAATTTATATAGTTTTCTTCAACTTTATTACCCTCACCATGCGTATTGAATAAATGCATTGTTTTAGAGTATTTCCTTTGTTGTTGATAGATCTTTTGGGTCTCTTTTAAACATATTATTGTTGCCGAATAGTTACACACAAGATCATACTTTACTTATCTTTTATTTTGTAGTGGTTTTGTCTGAAACAATGGCATAGATGGTGACGTTTCTATTTCTCCCAGGCCCATTAATAGATTACGATCCATAACTCGACACTTTTCACTGACCAAAAGCTAAACGGATTAAATTATTATCATATTCTTAAAAGTAGAATTGAGTAAATACATTTTATGTATCGTCTTTAAAACTATGGCTGATAACTTTCTTGGGACAATTAAATTTTGTAGTTATCGCCCGATCCTTATGTTGTGCAATTCAAATATAATGATACAAGTATGGATCGAATCATTATTTTGATTTGTTAATTTTTTTCCATTTTGGCTTTCATCATTAGTATCCCAAATTGTCCTTTATTTTTTTGTTTAAGTTCGTTCTCGATCTCTGTGAAATCTCTGTTTTATGGAAGCACCTTGTACGATGCTTGTTTTGGTGTATTGCCAACCTATATGTGATACTCTCAATATCTTATTATTTTGGTTCCAAGGATTTGGACTTTTTAAATTTATTTATTATTTTGTCTCTATATATATTTGATTTTTCAATATATGAATGGTATTGTTGTGGACTCAATCTTGATGTTAGGATGAATTTCAAGTATGGCCATTGCTGTTTGTTATTTCCTTTGAATCCTAAAATTTTGCTTATGCTAAGCAAGAAAAGTGTATTTCCATTTGCAAGATATTTATCATTCTTATGTTTTCTTTAATTTCTAGAAAATTGTTTGTCAGAATTACAAATTGTTGTAGGCACTGTTTGAATACACTTAATTAGGAAATGCTGACTTTTGTTTAAGATAAAATGTGCTTGATGTTATGTTTAATTTAATGCATCATTTTGATATATTACTAGTGGCTTAGCCTAATTTTGGGTGACTTTCTTAACAAATATTTCTTTAAGAGAATTTATCATGACTATTAAAAAACTTCCTAAATTTGAATAAATTGTTTGAGAAAAATAAAATTTTATATGAATTAAGAACCTATATCAAGCTATACTTATATTCATGTTGTTATTTTATATGGGAATTATTATTAACCATTCTACTGTGCATATAGATGTTAACTATTCTCTTAGATCTAATTTAGAATTAAGTTTGCTATTTATGTTAACTAAAACTACCAGTTTAATTTATCCTTAAACATCTTTTTTTTCTTATTGTAGATTTAAATTTTGATATTTTGAATGGAAATAATTGATATGTGAGTTTAACCTTTTATTTATCCTCATTTCATTATTTTCAAGGAGTTATTATTTAGGTGTGAGAGTTGATTCCTTAATTTTGAAATCTAATCTAGTTGAATTAGTTAATTTCTTAGTGTGGGCGTTACATAGGTATCAGAGCCTCAAACTATGACACTTTGGGAGCTTTGGGGAAAAAAACAAAGAAAGAAACATGCACAAACATGATATTATGAGGTGGAAATATTGGCCTTGATTGCATTCTAGGCACACATGTGAGTGAATCCTCGAGTTGGTGAGCAATAGATAGGTAAGCTTGCTTCGCAAAACAGATTTAAGGGTATTTGGTAAGTGATATCCCTTTGAAATTTTTATGATTATAATTCATTTAGATTAATATAGCGATAGGATTAAAGTGCCATCTATAGCTAAACTTATAGGAATCCTCAATCAATGGTTGAATACTATCCTTTTATTCCATATCATTGGAGTAACTTCTTAATTAAGATAAAATAAATAATGTCTATCTTTAATTCCAATTGTTTGATTTGAATTTATTCCTTGTAAATTTATTATTTCTTTTAAGATGGGGTATTACATATAATATATGAACTAAGGTATAGGTGTTTGCTTACAATTTATAGCTATTGAAATTGATGTAAATGGTTATTAAACATTTGTTTAAGCAATTGGATTTATAGAGACCAAATCGATAGGTATGCTTTTGTGTTGTTTGTGATTTTAATGAATTTTTTATTGTTGTAAATTTTATTGGTGGTCCCTATGTTATCAATGAATTCTTGGTTGATGTTTGTTTGTGTATAAGGATTGGATCTCGCCTGAGGACTAAGAGCCTCCTTCGTGTAGGGTTGAGGAGGGCGTGGAGCCTCTCTTGGGGATGGATGATCAAATATGGAAGTATGGAATTGTGAATGAAAACCATGGCAATTCTTTATGGATTGTGGAAATCTGATATCACTAACCATGGCCATTGGTTATTGTAATGAATGGAGGTGGGTTGGATGATGGTGACAGTATGGGGTTTGTTTGGGTAGATGGTAGTGGTGGTGTGGAGATTGTTGGATGGATGGTTGTGGTGAAGTGAATATTTTTGGATGGATGGTGGTGGTTGTCTACTTGTAGAGTGTTGAGAAGATAATGGAGGGGTGTTGAGGAGGAAGATGTATGTTGAAAATTATGAATAAATGTTTTCCCCAAGAGGGAAGCGAATCCCCCTTCTCCCACTATACTGGAATTTGATGAATGAATTTGTTGTGTGTGAGTCAATGTTACTACTTATATGTTTTCAAAATTGTAATTTGTTTTTGGGTTTTGTCTCCCACTCGGGGGTGGACATTTTGGGCCCTACAGTTGGGTGGGGAGCAAAACTGGGGCTGCTCCTTTTGATCTTGTAGGTTTTAGAAAAGAATCTAGATATATTAAAGAAGATTGATTATATGAGCTTCTCAATTGTTTTTTTTCTGTCAATTAAAGCAAGTCGAACTAGATACCTTTATTAAGCAAGGAGCTTTTGATGAGCAGGTTATATTAACAAGTGAAATCCTCATGTTTAATTTAGACTAGAATTTGAAATATTATTGTATATTTACTAGGTGATATGAACTGAATAGCAATATGATTCTTTGACTCATGAAACTTGAATTAAGAATTATCTTATTATATAGAGCTTCCTTTTAATGGTTAAATAGTTATTATGTAATGAAAGGATATAGCTTAAATGAAACCTTTAATTTCAGCTTCCAGGAGGAAGCCTGAGACTAGAGGGGGAGAATGTAATGCCCCTCCCAAAAATTGCACTAAAACTATATAATTAATTAACGAAAATCTTGCCCGTTAAGGGGCTTGGTTGGGTTGATCCAACACGGGCTGAGGAAGAAGATGTAAAATGGGAAAAACCAGAGATAGGATGGTGGAAGGTCAATTTCGATGGAGCAACTCAAGGAAATCCAGGTCCGTTAGGGGCTGGTGGTATAGTCAAGGATTGGAATGGTAATGTCATTGATTTTGGAGCAATGAGGCTGAGAAATGGTATGAATAATGTGGCAGAAGCTTCAGCTGCCTCAATGGCAATCAAATTAGGAAGGATGGTAGGCGTTTCAAAGATACACTTGGAAGATGATTCACTCATATTAATTTAGGCTATAATTAAAGGTAAAGTGAATGCATGGCATTTACAAGGGGTAGTAAGAAGGATAGTAGATGAACTATGATGTTTTGAGACATTTAAGAGCAATAAATGAGGAGGATTTGGCAGAGGGATTTTAAGTGTACGAAGGCAGGTTTCCGGAAGGCATAAGTTGTGGATGAAAATCAAGACAGTGGAGATGCAATGAAGTGGATGGGATGATGGTGCTGAAGTACTAACAACTTTATTGATTCAGGCTGGCAAAGTGGGGTGAGTTATCACCTCACCAACTTCATAGTTTTTTAGGGTGTTGGTTGCATCTTTTGTGGATTGTCAAAGTGGTGATGTGAAGTAGAGTCGTTGGTGAGGAGATACAATGATGGAAGTAATCTTTTTATTGTCCTCGCATAAAAATCTAAACCCCTTCATGGGGAAAGCCTCCATGAAGCGACTACAAGGGCTATTCAAGTTTAAAGATAAACAAGCAGCACAGGCAATGAAGCTTATGCTTGGAGATGGGTTTGAGAAGTTGATGCATCGGTATTGAACAAATGCGGACATATATTTGTTGGTAATGGAATGGGGGTTGGATGTAGGGGAGTCGATGAATGAGGTTAGGAGAGTAATGAAAGGATTGGTGTCAAAAGAATTCTTGGGGAACATGGAGGAAATTTTGAAACAAGCAATACTAGGTATTGGGTTGGTTGAGGAGGAGGGACAAAATGGTGGAGGCCCAGAAATGGTGAAAATAGACCATCTATTCATAAGATGGCTAGAGGGACAGATGAAGGATCATTGGTAGATGGATGTAGAGCGAGGTTGGCAGGCTTTACAAATTTGTGCAGAGCTAGTAGAGATGGAGGTAACAATGGAAAACCTAATGGAGATAGTGAGAGAGGAAGTGCGCGAAAGGAGAGGATTGCGTCTGAGAAAGAAAGCCAAACCGTTGAATAAAATTGAGCCGCTGGAGCTAGGAGAAAGTGCAAAAAAAAAGAATGTAAAGTGTGGATGGTCTAGAAGGAAAATTTTGGGTGAATTTTTGTACTGATTATGTTTATACTCTTTAGGGGTTGTTGGTTTTGGTGTAAGGGTTGTAGGTTTTCGTAACAGTTTGGTTGTAGGTTGGTTAATTTTAGCTATGGATTGGTTAAATAGAAAATTGGTGCAAGGGTTTTTTGATATGTTGTTATTAGTGTAAACTTTGCTTTTACAATTCAATAAAATACAAATATATTACCAACCAAAAAAAAATTAACAAAAATATTGAAAATAAGAAATACGATAGAAGTAAGAAAGGATGAACTAGTTACTCTTAGCTCAATTAATCAATTAAATTGTTTCATGCTCAATGTATAGAAGAATATATTTATCCCAATTAAGAAGAATGAACCCCAAGTGAATGAATAAATATTCACTTCTAAATTAACCAGACTAATGTGATCCCAAAATTAGGTTATACAAGAAGTAATGACTTCTATAAACATTGTAAATTAATTAGGCAATCAAATATGACTAAATATTAATATTAGATCCATTGTATATATATATATATTTGATAAAATAAATTATTAATTTATTATCATAAATCTAATCAAATTTTTATTATCTTTCTACAATTATCTAATTTACATTATTTAATAATGTTATCTTTCTGAAATATACTAATGTTTCGAATAAAGTGTCAAGTAACTTTTCTCATTTAGAATTTGCTACTTTATGCAATAAGCAACATGGAGTCATGTTATTCTATTTGCGGCTTAATGACCGAATTGTTTTCTAGGTGAACAATCAAGTGTTACGAAATTAAAGTTTACACTTAAAAAATTAATTATTAGGTTAGGTTTTAGTAATAAATAAATTAATAGTTGATTTTGGGAGGTTATTCCTTAGAGGAAAGTTGTTGTGGTTATTCATGGGAAAACAATGACTTTTAAAAAGCCCTTGTATTGAATGTATGGGGGAGGAAAGATGTAACTTTCTTCTAAAATTTGGGGGTTGTATGATGTTGTCAATCAATACCCTTCCAAAGTTTTCTAGATGCATGGCATCAATAATTTGAGGGAAGTTTCTTTTATGAATTGGATTGGTTATATCATATTTATTTTGAACATTCTGCGTGTATACGTTGGTTTCAACATGACAATTTTATGGTTAAGGTTTATTCATCTTTGCTACATTTCAACTACCCAATGATATCTTGGAGTAGATTTCGTATTGATTTCCATTTGCATATTATATATATATTGTTAACCTATATACATGCATTGTATTCAAGTTACACCTCTCCATTATAAGTAGCTTTATGTTCTTCCGCGCTCAAATTTGTAATAGTAAATTCCTTTTAAAATAATTTTTATTTTGAAATCATTGCTTGGTCTGTAACATTTTCTTGTGTTTCAATTATCTAATCAATCTAGTTATTGAATGAATAAATGATTAGCAGTTAATCACATATACTCTATTCTTAACCGTTAACTGATGGTCATTGGAAAAATTCATCGAGTATTTCTATTTCAATCTTAATTAGGGTATTAAGGTGGAATGATACAGTTTATTCTTTAGTCTTGAAACTGATCTTTACCTTTCTTTTATCCGTTGATAAATGTGCTTAATAAGCTTAATATTCTTAGTAGAATGATTGATGGGTAAATATATATGTGCATGTAATTGTTTATGAATTTATAGAGTAACGATGTACAACCCAATGTATGTTATTATTAGATTATTCACTGTTTTAAGAAAAAAATAAAGAAATTTTCAAAACAAATTGAAAAGTGTTAGTTGGTTATCATCAAAACATGTGCAATATGCAATAAATCATTATTGGTGTTTTCTAACTTGTGCAATAAATCTTTGTTTCAATTGTGATGATTAGGGTATCATTATCCTTATTTTACCCATTTCATTTTAAATCAAATATAAGTTGTTTATCTTTTAATACATTATTTTACTTCGTAAATTTAATTAACTACAGAAAAATTTGTTAGCTTTTATTCAGTTTCCTTCTCCTCTCATGGGAACTCACTCCTTTGTCTGAGGTATTTTGTCACACAAAAATTTGGAGAAACCTCTATTGTTTATGCATTTCTACCCTCTTAGTTTAAATCTACACATTTAGCCTAGGTTGTATGGTTACAACTGTAGCTAACGCATTGTTAACCATTGTTACCCAAACAATTGAGCATGTGTTACAAATTATTTCTTTATATTCTAGCAGAACTTTTAGTCAATTTCTTAAATGAATATCTATGTTTAGGATTAACTGATTTGTTCCCCTCCTCTCATCACGAAAAGTTGCAAAATAATTATAATTTCAAAGTGAAGTGTCAACACAAAAATTCTTCAAATCTGATTTACTTTGTGTAGCTTTAATTGTTCTTTTGCTTTAAGCCAATCATTTGTTTTCAATTTCATGTTGCTAGGCATACATAAAGCATTTGATGATTTTTTATCCACCTTAAGAGCATCCCTAATCAATTCTAGGCATAATTAGATTGGTTGGATCTTGAACCCTATACCTATGTGCCTTAGAAAGCATTTACATATTTTGATGTTTCCATTTATATATAAAAAATTGGCATGTTTATCACCTGTGCGTATAAAATGAATTGATCCATTTTAATAATATTATTTTTTAATCGTTGGAATACTTATGACTATTTCTCCCATTTGTTGAAATCTTTTTTAGCTGCATCAATTCTCTGCTGATATTGTGAAATGTTCTTTTGTTATGCTATAATAGCATGGGTTTAGTATATAGTAGATTGATATTTATGGTGTGGCCCCTTCTTCTCTTGAGTTGAGCTCACTAAATTAATCATTCTCTTCTAAAATAATTTCAAGTTAGACTTTCATAGTTGTTTCATCTCTAGAAAATTCCAATGTTCTAACTATTAGAAACAACATTAAACTCTATTCAAATTTCTACCTTTCTAACTGGCAGTATATATATATGTAAGACTAAAAAATAGATGAGATGACTTTATATAGGTTTCTTCAACTTTATTACCCTCACCATGCGTATTGAAGAAATGCATTATTTTAGAGTATTGCTTTTGTTTTTGATAGATCTTTTGGGTCTCTTTTAAACATATTTATTGCTGCCGAATAGTTACAAGCAAGATCATACTTTACTTATCTTTTATTTTGTAGTAGTTTTGTTTGAAATAATAGCATAGATGGTGGCATTTCCATTTCCCCCAGGGCCATTAATAGATTATGATCCATAATTTAGCACTTTTCACTCACCAAAAGCTAAACGGATTAAATTATTATCATATTCTTAAAAGTAGAATTGAGTATATACATTTTATGTATCGTCTTTAAAACTATGGCTGAGAACTTTCTTGGGACAATTAAATTTTATAGTTATCACCTGATCCTTATGTTGTGTAGTTCAAATATAATGATACAAGTATGGATCGAATCATTATTCTCATTTATTAAGATTTTACCATTTTGGATTTCATCATTAGTATCCCAAATTGTCCTTTATTTTTTTTGTTTAAATTAGTTCTTGAACTTTGTGAAATATTTATTGTATGGAAGCACCTTGTACAATGCTTGTTTTGGTGTATTGCCAACCTAATTATGATACTCTCAATATCTTATTATTTTGGTTCTAAGATTTGGAATTTTTAAATTTATTTATTATTTTGTCTCTATATATATTTGATTTTTTCAGTATATGAATGGTATTCTTGTGGATTCAATCTCGGTGTTAGGATGACTTTCATGTATGGCCGTTGTTGTTTTTTATTTCCTTTGAATCCTAAAATGTTGCTTATGCTAGGCAAGAAAAGTGTATTTCCATGTGCAAGATATTTCTTATTCCTATGTTTTCTTTAATTTCTAGAAAATAGTTTGTCAGAAGTATAAATTACTGTAGGCATCGTTTGAATACACTTAGTTGGGCAATGATGATTTTGTTTAAGATAGAATATTCTTGATGGTCTATTTAATTTAATGCATCATTTTGATATATTACTAGTGGCTTGGCCTGATTTTAGGTGACTTTCTTACCAATTGTTCCTTTAAGAGAGTTTATCATGACTATTAAAAAAATTCCTAAATTTGAATAAATTGTTTGAGAGAAATCAAATTTTATATGAAATTAAGAACCTATATCAAGCTATACTTACATTAATGTTGTTATTATTTTATATGGGAATGCTTATTAACCATTTTGTTGTGCATATAGATGTTAACTATTCTCTTAGAGACTTTAGAATTAAGTTTGTTATTTATGCTAACTAAAACTACTAGTTTAATTTATCCTTAACATATTTATTTCCTTATTGTAAAATTATATTTTGATATTTTGAATGGAAATAACTAATATGTGAATTTAACCTTATATTTATCCTCATTTCATTACTTTCAAGGAGTTATTATTTAGGCATGAGTTAATTCCTTAATTTTGAAATCTAATCTAGTTGAATTAGTTTATTTCTTAGTGTGGGAATTACATGTAGCCTACACATTCATAAAGAGGGAATATGTTGTGCCATATAAGGGCTTGCCTCAGTCAAACTCCATGTAGGTGTTTCCACTTCAACAATGGAAATGTCAATGATAAACCGATAATGGAAAGGAAGGAAATGATGAATGAACACAATGCTGCAACTCACCACCCTTCAATGGCTTCCTTGAAGGACTGAAGTCATACACATCTCTTCAAGGATTTTTATCTTCCTTTGCTTGAATGCTTGAATTCCTTGGAGACCTACAAAAAGATGTTACTCTTCACAAAACAATGACAACATGAAGTCACATAAACCTTGACATGATGTTGGACCTTGAATTGTTATAATAATGCTCTCATACATTGCTTATTATTTGCTCAATTGTGTGTCTTTCTAGTTGTTAGATTTCAAAATGATAAAAAAGACTAGGCATTTATAAGTGTTTATCCAATTTCCCAAAAATTAGATTTTAAAAGCTGACACTTCATATTTGAATTTTGGATGTTAAAATACTACCAACAACATATTTAAATTTGGGTCCTAGCTAAGAAGGGGGACCTAGTTGCCCATGGGTGAATGGGTCCTGGCCCAGATTTCCAAGACACTCAAAGTCGGGGACAATTTAATGATTGAATGTATGTTTAATGCTTGTTCAGAAAATGGTAAAAATTAGGTTGTGGAAAGCATAATTTGGAAAATTAGAAGCTTAATTAAGTCCAATAAATTAGGGGGACAAAACATAATGTGAAATTTTTAAGGGATATAATTTTCTAAACTACATTTAGTCCCCACTTTCGTGAGAGTATGAACTTGCGCTTAGAATCACACTAAAGTAGAGAAATACATGTCAAGAGGAGTTCAAATGCATAAATGTTGAAGAGATAGGATAACTATGGATCGAGGTGGCAAAGCCCCCAAGATCAAGATCCCATGGGAAACCAGCATAATCACAAAGGAACACACATATATGATATGCAACAAGACAAGATACACAAACATACATCTTAGAAAACACAAAGCACACACGATGAAAACACATGACACCACATAACATATGGATGGTGATGAAATGAAAACAAGCACAATGTAGACATGATGTAAACAAGGAGACACATGAAATAAATAACAAAAAACACATTAGTACTAAAATATTTGAATCAGTAAGGCAAAGAGACCTCAGTCTTAAATTGTCTCAAATAACAAATGTCATACATCGAATAAAGAAAATGTTCCACAAGGATTGAAGTCATACACATCACTCATGGAACACATGGCTCCATGGGAAATAAAATTTTATTATGCTAGGTGGACATGTTAAAAAGGGATGCTTAAGTTCATGACCCAACAAGGTGCATTATGTTGAATCCATGAACTATCTTGCACAAACTCACCTCAAGGAATGCAATAAAACTCACCTTAGGGGGTACAATAAAATTCACCTCAAGGTGTGCAATTAAACTCACCTCGGGGGGTACAAAAAAACTCACCTCAAGGAGTGAAAAAAACTCACCTTAGGGGGTGAAATAAAACTCACCTCAAAGGGTACAATAAAACTCATCTCAGGGGGTGTAACAAAACTCACCTCAAGGGGTGCAATAAAACTCATCTCAGGGAGTGCAATAAATAATGATAAGATAAGGTCAGAACCTCAAGGGGTGTCATAATAATGTACCACCTCAAGAGGAAACTCTATCAACATCAAAGGGGCAGTGCTTGATACATGAAAGGTCGCTCCTTAGGGAACATTACACATGATATCACCACCAAGAGTCCATAGTCAAGGAATAGAAAATCTCACACTAGGGAACACTAACCATAGTATTACCACAAAGGAGAAAGTCACATGCCAAGAAAGGTCACATTCTTGTGAGACATCAAGTCCAGTATAACCACAAATGAGACACATCACATGGATTAAGGAGGTCACACTTTGGTGGACAAGGTCACACTTCCTAGGATATGTATGCCATCATCATTGAGAAGGCACCATTTTTTATTCTAACAATTAATAGGGGACTATATTCCCCCTTAAAATATTATTGTACTTGCTACAGTAATATTTTAAGGAGATAAAGAGGGATCCCAAGAAGGAATACACCTAGGGAAAGGCTACCTAATCCTTTTCCCCCCAAGTGTAGGGACAAAGAGGAGCCCAAAATAAATGATGATATGCTACATAACTCCTTGCAAGAAAGATAATTTGCATAAGATCTAATGCATGTGGTAGTAATCATAGTTTGATACTACAACTATCACATGGGAAGGAGTAAACAAACCAATGTTAATTTATCACATGCTTGTAGTGATCCATATAAGGATCAAATTATTTCAGAATCTTCTTTAAGGCATGATATTCATTGGTAAGATGCCCAAGTGTTCTATGGTATGCATAATAATACATGTTTTTACTCCTTACTTTCTTATCTTCTCATTCATGAATAGGTGGTAATGTGATAAGCCCTAGGTTGAGAAGTGTTTGTAAGGTCTATTTAGTTTTGGTTATAGTATGATGAAATGGTAGCTTCTTAAGTTTATAAGGCTTATGTTTCTTACTTGATGACCAACTATTTGATGTGGAAGTGGAGGCTCTTGATAACCTAATCCCTTAGTGTCTTTTGATGTTGCTTGCTCCAAAAGGGAGTGGACTTAATGTTTGTTGTTAATTCCACATCCTTTCTTTTGATGGCGCTTGCTCTCCACAACACCCACCTTACTAGGGCCCGAAGAATGTTTTTCACCAGAAACAGGGGACTCCTCCACAGTATTAGACATTTCCACCTTCCTCTTGATAGAATACTTCTTTCATAGGGAACTTTTTCTTCCCCTTTGGGCTCTTCTTCCTAGATGCCACAACATTTTCCTTCAACTCAAAATCCATTTCATATCCCTTGGACTAGGATTCAAAATATTTAGAACCCTCCTCAAACTCACCATCCTCAACTGACATCTCCTCAAAATCTAAATCCTCGTCATCAGAATTCCCTTCCCATTCCACTGCAGAATCACTAGTCTCATAACCATAATTTTTAACACCCTTTTTGTGGGTCAAGGTCTTAGGAGAAACAAGAATCAATCAATTTCAAAATTATGTGAAAAACATGAGATTCATAAGGCCTTCATGGAGAATATCCTTCTTGGGGTTCTTCCGTTGATCCTCAATACTATTCTCCATTGACAACAAAAGTTAAAAAGTAAACGAAACCAACACCTTGTGGTAGAAATTGTTGGAAAAATGAGTAAAGTTGTCTATTTGGTGGAATTGATGTCACCATGTTGGTAATATGTTGGTATTTGGGTCTGGTACTCTTATACTAGTGCTTATCCTCTTTGATGGTTGGTCTAGTATTTTGGTTGCTTATCCGGTATTCTAGTCTACACTTTTCTGTAGATGATAATCTCTAGTTATGGTTTTAGGAAACTACTGATGGATGTTAAAGGCATGCATGATCAAGTTATTTCATGCTTTGGTGCTTGTGCAATGTAGTAGCAACCAACAGATTGATTCTTTCCTTGTTGCATTGAAGATTATTCTTGGCTGACTCGTTAAGTTAATTTTGATTTGATGTGAAAATTTATGTGCGACCTATTTCTTGGTCTGAGCTGACATGATGAAATGTGTTAAAGATTTTTTTGTGTGTTTTGAAACATTTTGTGAACTATTGGAATAACATAATAATGGTTAAGACATTTTAAAATACTTTTTGGAGCCGACCTAATTGAGTATGCGTGATGGAAATCGGTTATATATACAAGTATATGGCGAGCAGTTTGGTAGCAAGCATGAATGAATGAATGAGTAGTGAGTAAGTCACGAATGGGTATATGTGAATATGTCGCGGTGAGTCTAGGAAAGTGGCGAGAGGAAATAGTAGAAGAATTAATGAATGTGAAGGTGTGATCGAGAAAGGAAGCGATTGTGACATATACAGGCTAATATCAACAACACATGTTAGGTGCATCTTTCCGAGTTCATTTTGGGTTGTAAAGCCTTATACACTTTGTATAATTTTTATGTAGGAAGTGAACCTCTTATTGGACAATAAGTCCTTTTTGTAAATGATGAGCCTTTGTACTTGGACAATGGGTCCTTTTGGTAGTGAGCCTCCTTTTTAAAATACTATATAGTGTGAGTTAACCCTCGTCGTGGTTTTTCCCTTATTGGGTTTTCCACATAAAAATTTGGTGTTCATTGTATTGATTTACTTTCTATTATCTATGTTTCATGCTCATATTTAAATAACATAATAGTGTGGTTAAATATTTGATAAGTGATAAATTTTTAAATTTGAATTTGTGTGACAACTGATTCACCCCCCCTTTAAGTTGTCTTGTGCCTATTTAAAGTGATTTAGAAGCATTGTTTGCCTCCTACAATGATTTAACAACTAGGCCTTTAGAGTCATGATTGAGATTGGACATCTAGCGAATATCTATTTCAATCATCATGAAGGTGCATTTAACTTGTCAACCCAGGGACATAAACTTGAAATGGGTCAGCATAGTATGTGCACTAGGAATCCAAAGTAGTCATATTCATCCTACAACTAAGAAAGACACAATCTTGAAAGTAAATTGCTTAGAAAAGAATAACATAAATTCTAACCATCAATCAACAACCATACTAAGCTGAAATGCATAACATAAATAAAAATATGAGCAAACAAACAAGACACTACTCTGTCTGCTTTGGCTACAGGAACAATCATAGAATGGAATTCTAGTGGCTGCAGGAATAGTCAGTGCCAAATTATTAACTAATTACTAAACAAAAAGTAATACTAAACTAATACTAAACTAAAGGATGGATTACTCACCAAGTGGGCCCCCTTGGGTAAGTATCCTCTAAACTAATAATGAAACTCAAATGCTCAAACTTCGGAGAACTTCATTGTATTCTTTGGAATCATGAGTACAAAGAGTAGCATAACTATATTGGTAGAAACTTTAAGAATACAAGTACAATATTAGATCGGCAACCTCTAGAGAAGGATCATCAAATCCTTATTTATACTATCAACTAAATAGGGCAATCAACTCCACGAACTAGGATGCCATTTAGGAAAATAGAAAGTGGGGCATTAGTTATGCATGCATGGAATCCGGTCGGACATGCATGTCAATTAGCAGTTGCTTCTGATACTTGCCACCGTTTTCTCAACATCAATAATGACCACTACAAGGTGGTTACATTCAGTTTGCATGGGGAATCTCCTGTTGTTGACCTCCTTTGACCTTTGAACGATTCCCTTGCTGGACGTTATGGTGCATGACCAGCTGGCGGTGTCTTCCTCGATTTAGCATCCTCAAATTAAATCTGCATGGCAATGTTAGTACGCACAATAATTTCATATATGTAACCACCTTAAGGAACATTCATTAACCACATGCAAAATTAATATAGAAAGTCCATATAACATGCCATTATCATTAAAGGTTTGCAAAAATAAGATTAAGCCCAATGTCAATAGTTCTGAGGGAATATCATAAAAAAATATCAACACTTAACATCAGGTCCATGATATCTTCAGCAAATAAACCATAAATTCTACCCAAAACTAGACCATAAACTAGGCTCATCACTCCCCCCAACCTAAGATCTTGTTGGTCCTCGGTGAAGGGTTGTTCTTATGCTTGTCAATTCTCTAAAATTTGCAACTGACAACTATCCCACATCAAAATTATTGTTGTGTGTGAATCAGGGATCCTAATAGAATCCTCCCAATCTATCAATCTGCTCCATATATGTCTCTCACGGTAATATCATATTGGGTAGAACCTAAAGTTCGGTACAAGCCACATTAGGATGGGTGGCTAAAAATTCAAGGAAGCCAAAATCACCCTTTTGTCCTTCAATGTGAATATATCTGTCAATTCTTTTTAAGATTTGTTGCATAGTTCTGGATAGAATGAGGCTCAACCTACTTGAGATCATCAGTTAAGCTATTCCATCTTTGGGAGAGGTGTCTCTTCATAGTTTCCTCTTTTGCTTTTGCCTTTGCCTCATATTCACTATAAACTGCTTCTATCCAAGGCATAATCCTATTACCATAGCTAGGTCTAAAAAGCATTATGTTCCATTCCCTAAAAATATCCCTTGGATTCTTTGATTCAGCCCTAATGGGTAGGGGGATGTTGGATTCCATATGCTTATAAGCCCCATATTGTTGTCCCCAACTAATCTCATTTTGTACCCAAGACATAAATGCCCTTAATTGGACATCCCCAACATACAACAACGAATTCCAATCATGGTCTTGAGTTACAACATAATTATGCAAATAAAACTCACACAACAAATTCTTCATTTGAGGGAACAATTCAATAAGCATTGAAAAGTTAGTGGGGTCTCAATAGAAGGGTTCAAACCTGAAACAATTTTGGTCAACTTAAAATAAAGATACTTCTCCTTCAAATGCAGAGCATAAACCCTTGGAGGGATTCTGCACTCTAAAATTTGTGGTACCAAGGCTGCCATATCATCCACCTTCTTTTTCAAGGTGGCAATTTTTGCATCTTTATCTTCAATTTCCTCATCTCTCTTTTGAATTTCCTTCTTCAATCTGCGTTTTTCCTCCTTCCATTCCTCTTCTCTTCTTTGCATATATTTCCATAAATGCATGGCAACCTTGTGCATTGAAAAATCAAGGGGGTTATGTATTCCTACCAGTATCTTTTCTCGCACTAGTGCTAACTGCAAGGATTCAGGTTGTCCCATCAATTTTGGCTGTAGGGGTACTGATTGTTCTCCCAATTTGGGTTGTTGTTGTAGGGACTCACAGCCACATTTTGTAAGGAAATCTAGGGGCATTATCTAGTGAAAACTCCATGCAGTGGTATGGTAACTTTCATTTGATTAGGTTACCTCAAAGACCGTTCAGCTATGTCCTAAAAGCTGAACATACACAATTATTTCCCACATTGATCCTTTTTAGAGAAAAACATATGTGAATTCAACAACAATCAATAACCAATTGAAGATAAAACAAAAATAGAACATGATTTATGTAGGAAAGATCCTTTCGGATAAAAACCCCACACTCCAAAGATCGAGCCATTGTATTATTCAGCAATAAATCAGTTACAATACAATTTTAGGCTCTTAGCCTTTTCAGAGATTACATCTTGTTCATCTGGATACAACTGGTAGCAAACACCCCCAGAGAGATCAGGAGTGATTCCAGCATAACACTGCCTTTCTCTTCCTCTACTTCGACCTCATGGCTTCGGCCTTTCAGCCAGCCACTCGGTTCTCACTCTATCATTCTCTCTCTCGCTCTCGGCTCTTCAGCTCCTTGGCTTATCAGCCCGTCAACCTCATTCACTATAGAACGTCTAATGCATTCATGTACATTCATTCTCATACGACTCTATGAATCGGTTCAAGATCATAACTTTCAAAACAACAACCTCCAGCTCAACATCCTTATCGAAACATAGATGTTTCCATTTCCTCGTGTAGATTTTTCCCTTCCACACAGAAATGGTCGCAACGGTTCACATCCTGTTCTCGGATTGGTCCACATCGTACCACGTCGAATAGTCTTCACTTGGTAAACAACGATCAACTTGTGTTGCATGTCGGTGAGACACTAGAAGTGTCTCCCCGATGCCACAATACCTAATTACACATTGTCGCCAACAGTCCTCTCCATCGACAAGAGGTTCCATCGAGCTTACAAGTTACATCAACCTCAACAAGCACATCGGTGAGACTATCACTATCGCCAGGAGTTCACATCGAGTCTTCAAGTCATACCGAAACCCAAATAGTCACCAAGAGTCATACCAATATTAGGTTTCCCATCGGCAAGACAATCGCTCTTCGCCAAGAGATAATATCGATGCCTCCATGTTACTCCGAAGTCTCCTATCGGCCATACATTCCATCTTCGCTAAGACACCGAGCTCAGGAGTCATACTGAACACATTCAAGAGTCGGCGAGACTTATCGTCTTCGCCAAGACCTTATACCGAGGTCTTAAGTCACCCTGAGCGCTGCATTCACTAGTCAGCAAGACTTATGTCTTTCGCTGAGACCACATACCGAGTCGGCAAGACTTTTGACTTTGCCAAGACCTTTCACTGGGCGCAGAGAGCTACACTGATGACTTCAGTTGCATCCCCGTCGGTGAGACCAACACCTGTCGCTAAGACTTCACGCCGAAGTCTCCAGGTTACCCCGAGCTCACCTTTCACCAAGAGTCACGCCGAACGCATCCCACACCATCGGTGAGACAAATGCCCGTCGCCAAGACTTCATAGCGAAGCCTTTGAGTTACTCTGATTGTATTCAGTCGGCTAGACATCTCCCAATCGCCAAGAGATCTTCTCGAATGTTCAAGTCACCCCGATGACTACAATCGGTGAGACATCTCCCTGTCGCTAGGACCACATACCGACACACTTGAGTTACCTCAACGGCTCCAGGAGAAAACATATTGGTGAGACAACCCTCCATCGCTAAGACTTCATATCGAAGCAAACAGGTTACACCGATGATTCCAGTTGCCATAGGTCACACCGACATTTGCTAAGCACCCGATAACAAACCGTTCTGTCGCCGAGACATTTCCACTGTGCAAAGGGTTACAACGAATGCACCAAGTCATAGCGATAGGTCCATTGGGAAAGACAGAAGCAAAGTCATAGCGATATGAGCAAAACACAAGATTACTAAACTGTCAGTCGACCAGACACCATGAATGTCACAACGACCATGCTTTCTCAGAGGATTCAACCTGTGAGATTGAG
>VDFB02016694.1:205540-257094 GCA_007258455.2 Sequoia sempervirens | reverse complement strand
GAAGCTTCTTCCACACTAAAAGGCTTAGACTCAATAATTTGACTAATCAAGGCAACATAACTGGAGAACTTATGTGGCCTTTTACTTTCTCTAAATGTACCTCTAGGAGCTGCGAACCTTTCAGCCTCTTGCATAGTTTGTCTAGCCCAAAGAGGTCTCTTTCTTTTAATCACAATATCGTTAGGCCCATCAGTAGGTTCCAAGGGGTCAACTGGATCAACATCTTCCTTTGGTTCGGAAGTCTCCCTCTGAATCTCAGGAGTATGGTCAATTTCCATATCCTGAGGAGGCGCATCATAGTCAATCTTCACATGAGTTCCCTTGGATCTTCTAAATGCAACATCTTCCTCGAATGTGACATCTCTACTTATTTCAATCAGCTTCTGACCTAGAACATATATCCTGTAGGCTTTTGATGTCTCATTGTAGCCCACGAATATTCCCTTCTTGCCAGAAGGCTCCAACTTAGTTCTCTTCTCTTTTGGAACATGAACATAGACAGGACATCCAAAGATCCTCAAATGACTAACCTCTGGCTTCTTTCCTGTAAAGGCTTCTTCTAGAGTCATGTTCTCCAAGACTTTGTGAGGACTTTTATTCTGAACATATACTGCAGTCCTAGAAGCTCCCGCCCATAAGAAGGTTTTATCCGTCATGAATCGCGGCTTTTACGCTTCCATCATCGCCTCCAGTCAAGTAACACCATTCTGTTGTGGATTATAGGGGACACAAAACTCCCTCTTAATCCCAGCATCAATACAGAAATTTTGGAAGCTACCAGAGGTGTATTCTCCTCCATTATCAGATCTGAGGATCTTGATTCTTTTACCAAAAAGATTTTCTACAAGAGCTTTGAACTCCTTGAACCTTTCTAACACTTCCTCAGACTCTTTCGTTTTCAAAAAATAAATCCAAGTCTTTCTAGAGTGATCATCAATAAAAAGAACATAATACAAGAAACCACTCGAAGAAGGAACAGACATAGGTCCACATAAATCAGAATGAATAAGGTCTAAAATACGCTTAGATCTACTTTTTCTACTATGGAAAGGAGCTTTTGAATTCTTAGCCATAGCACATCCTTTGCAAGTTCCTTCATGCTCCTGATTGAACTTAGGAAGTCCCGTGACCATCTTCTCCATGATAGGTAAGGCTCGGAAGTGGAGGTGAACCAATCTTCGATGCCACAGATCACACAGGCTTGAAGAATCATGAACTAATGCTTGTAGAGGACGTGTACATAGCCTATAGAGGCTTTCATGTCTAACACCAATTACTCGAGCATCCTTGAAACTGGAATTCTCCATCCACACAAGAACTGTGCCTTTGGAGAAGGCAACTTGATATCCTTTATCTTCTAGAGCTGAAATGGAGATGAGATTGCGCTTGAATCCTGGAACATAAAGAACATCTCTCAACTGAAGTGTAATGCTGGAATCCAAATGAAGAGTAGAGGTCCCAATACCTTTCACGGAGTAGCCAGCATCATCTGTTATAATAACTTGTTCGGAAGAATCTTTCTCCACCAAACTTGATAAGTGCTCCTTAAATCCGGTGATGTGTCGAGAAGCACCACTGTCGATCAGCCAAGTGTTGGTATCTGTAGGTACATTGCTTGACAATGCTGAATAGAACAAGTATTCACATGAATCCTTCTGTGGAGAAGCATCATCAACATCTGCAACGGTGGCTTGTTGCTTAGGTCTAGATGGACAATGCTTAGCAAAGTGGCCAAACTTATCACACCTAAAGCATTGAATCTTGGACATGTCTCTCTTCTTCTTGAAGGCAGGGGCATCATCATTTCCCTTATCTCGATTCCTCTTGAAGAACCCTTTCTTTCCATCTTTTCCTTTCTTCTTCGAGGCATGGGAGGCGAGAACATGAATATCTTCATTCTTTGAACTTTGACCAACACCTCTAGCCACCAACCTTGATTCTTCTTGAATGCAGTCTGCCCTTAGCCGATCAAACTTAGGCAATTTTGATCTTGCACTGATTCCTTGAATATAGGATTCCCAAGACAAAGGAAGACCATTGTGAGTAAGCATGGTCAAGTCTTTGTTGTCAACCATATGGCCAATTTTCGAGAGCTGATCTCTCAAATCTAAAATCCTCATGAAGTATGCAATCACTGATTCTCCTCTCGCCATCTTCACATGGTGTAGTTGTTGCTTCAGTGCAAGTGCCCGGCTGGTATTGTTGATTTCGTACATTTCTTCCAATGTTTTAAACATGTCTCTTGCCGTCTTCAATTTAGAGACAATAGGAACGATATGATCCTTAACAGAATCAACCAACATTTTCATTGCCTTGATATCTTTCTTCTTCCACTGCAACTTCTCTTCTTCCTCCTCAGGTTTAGGAGCATTTGACTCTACAAACTCACCCAAGTCATTCTCTTGTAAGGTAAGCATGATCCTGAATCTCCAGGATGTGAAATTGGATGCTCCTTCGAGTCTATCCTCAATCTTCAGCCCATTCACCATCTTGACTAAAGTAGAGATAGACAAAAAAATATAAATAAGAGAATAGAGTATCGTTGTAAGGACAAATCTGATCATGATCTCCTCAAACCCGCTCTGATACCATGTTAGTTTTATGATTAGATGTAATGCACAGAAAATTAATTCAAACTCAGATACAATAACAAGTAGATACCCTGGGAAAACCCTCCTTTTGAGGGAGAAAAACCCAACAACAATATATCACTTATATATTGAAACAATAATGAAGTCACTTTTACAATAGAGGCCGATATGAAGGCCTAACACATGCACTCCAATCTGATGTAGTGGAATATCAGATTGATGATAATCTCAGCCAACTATATAAATCGATCTCCTCTCAATGATAAACTCGAACTGCTTTAGAAGGAATTCGCACTTCAAAGAATGATATTGAACTTCTCAAATTAATGCTGAACAATGGAAATGCCAATGAATATATATACAATTTAGAGAGGAAGAGTCATGTCTCTCCAAGACAAGTCGACCTGAATAGAAGGATGAGTCTCATCAATAAAACATAACCAACTGCAACTCTTCAAGGGGTTGGCCTTAAAGCAAATCGTGCCACTTGAATTCGCGCCTCAAGATGAAGAGATGTCGTCCTTGATAAAGAGACGACTTTTCAATAACAAATATTAAATCTCATTTAATGAAAGACGCGACTTTTCAAAATGTCTTAAGTCAGCTCCAAAGAAAATATAAGTATAATTGAAATAGCCGTTTAGGCTATATTTCAATTATCTTCATACTTGGATTTGGAAGGAGCAGCCTGTCGTTGCTATAACATCAACACTAGGCACATAGGGTGTATTGGAAAAATATTTTTGTAATATATTCATAAGGAGTGATGGGTTCCACTAGCAATGGTAAAGGTGATTTGTGGACATAAATATTTAATATTGTTTTCCCCACATGTTGATACCTAAAATAGAATAATAAAAGATAAAGGAAAGGACAAATGAGTGACTGTTGGGATTCTCCAAGTGGGAGCTCAGAATGAGGCAACAGGTGTCTCTTGGTATTCCGCCATTTATTGCATTTATTGTAATGTTTATCTCCCAAGTTTGGGCGCCCAAGTTGGAGGAAAGTATTGGAGACAAAACCAATGTCTTTTCACATTCTGAGGAGGTAATCCAAGGGCTGGGGACGTTTGGAATGAAGGTTCATCTTTGGGAGCCATGTTTGGGGCTTAAGATGCCTTCACAAGTCTATAAATTTAGCTTCTTGGATGTAGAAAATATGTGCAACAGTTGGATGTAGAGTTTCACTGCAGGAACAAGGACAGGTCGAGGCATAAGGAGGTTGTTCACAAATGCACAGGGGCTGCCATAGTGGAGGCAAAGAGGAGAATGGAAGTGAATGTATTGTAATCTCTTTTATTTGACGATAATGCATACTTGGCCTCTCTTCTTGGTGGAGTTTTTTTCCACAAGGGTTTCTCCATGTAAATCCTGTGTTATAAGATGCTCTTGTGTTGCTGATTTGTGCCTTATTTCTGCTATCTTATGGTGATGTTATTCTTTATATATTGCTATTATAAGTTCACTGAAGATTGTGTTATTAATCATGTCATGTTGCCTGATTTTTGGCATCATAAGAAGATAGATCTAATCATGGTATTTCCATATTAAGGCAACTTAATTTTCAGATTTGCATATAAGTTTCATATTTTCATGTTGTTGTAGTCCAAGCCTTGTATCTCATCCATTGAATTCATATTTGGATAGAGATTGAATTTCCTAACAATTGTTATAAGTGCTTGCTTATTTCTCATCACTAATTTCTCTTCCATAGTTTATGCATTGACCATGACAATAACCCTAATGGTTATTTTAAGTTAATAATATCTAGGGCAGTGATTATTTTTAGATAGCTTCAAATAAACCAGAATTTTTCTTCAAAAATCCAAATATTTAACTTTAATAGTTTATTATCAGCTTTAATGTTAACCCCAAATGCAACAAAATCCCGGTTCCCCATGGGCTTATAAAATATAAACCCCTCAGATCTCCTAAGAGAAAGAAAAATATGGCTTCAGATTAATAATAGAGTCCAAATGATATACAAGCACACAACAACAATAACATGAAACAATAGCTGCAACCTTAGCAAACAACATTGAGAATGACACTACAATAGCTTACAAAGGTTTGCTGGTATGCATTGCAAATAAGATCCATATCCATGGAGCTTTTTGATGACCTCTAGGTGAGAGCATCCGATCAGCCAAAGGGATTTAATCCTTCAACTTGCAAAACTGAAGGGTTCCCATCCTTTGGTTCTTTGCAAATCTGAGGGTTTTTGTCTTTGGATCTGACACCTTTGAACACACAACTTTGAGTAGTATTTGTTAGGGTTTCATGTAAAATAATTGTTCATAATCTCCATAATGAAAATCCAGCAAGATATATCCTTCAATGCATTGGAACGGCCTGGGGAAGAGATCCACAACGGATATGAGATCCACCAAAACAATGGCTAAGATCTATGTAAAGACCATGGGTGGCTATAGATGCAACCACCACATTAATGACACCTAAGCAACAGGTGATTGGTTGAGGTGTGCAAGCAAAATAGCTCTTATTTTTTTGCTTAAGATTTAAATTTTCCTTCTTCATCACTCACTTGAAATTGGGCATGAATTTGTGCCATTGAGAGTTGGCTATTGTTTTTGGGTGGGAAAATTCCTTTTGGAGAAGTTGTGTGGTCAATGGCCATTAATGGCACTCCTAGTTGTGTAGGGGTAGTCAGGATTCAAGAATGAATAGGGTAAAAAGGTGGGAATGTTGGAGTCTAGAGGACTAGGGTACTGTTGGTACCGTGTGACTCCTACCACTCATCGGGGATTGAGGATGAGGCATACTGATACAAGGAAGTCCAACTCTTTGACAAGGCAAGGCAAATAAGTGGGGGTCAAGGAAAAGGGATGCTAGGATGGATAAGTTTGATACTTCAACAAGAGTAGAGGAGAAGTGGAGTTGGGTGTGTAAATTCAATCAAATCTGTATCAGAATGGGATCCTAAAACTAAGAATAAACTAAGGTCAGAGATTCTAAGTGATAAATTCTAAGACAAATACGAATTTTCTGAATACTTCTCTTAATGCAGAATGTACTGAATGCAGAACATTAATAAATTTCGATGATCTGCATAAGAATGGACTCATCTTTTGTAGTAGGGAGACCCGCCTCCAAGGGACACGTCTCTTGAGAGGACGTGTCTCCACACTTGGAGACACGTCCGCTCAAGGGACGTGTTCCTTTGAGCGCGCGAGTTCCATATCCAAGGGACACGCCTCTTGAGAGGACGTGTCTCCACACTTGGAGACACGTCCGCTCAAGGGACGTGTTCTTTTGAGCGCGCGGGTTCTTGTAGCCGATAACCATTCAAGTTTAAACAGATTTAACAAATACGTGCCTTCACACATGGCGTCTATGAATTCAGAACTTTATTCAAAGCGTATTTTGAACATCATCTATTTGAATTCGATTTTATACATGCTTTATAAAATCGATTACTTATTTCCAGAAATATTAAAGAGCAATAGATCTTGTATAAACAATGATGATGCTTATAGCAATCATTGTTTATATCAGACCTAAGCTATCATTCATCAACAGGGTGGAAAGACATGCTAGTATGAAGTTTGGCAGTTTGGCGAGAACCAAGGAGAAATCAGACTTAGGCATAAAGGCATGTCTGGACAATGAACTCCAAAAGTCTGACAACTTGCAAAAAGTTAAAGATGTGAACAACAAAACATTGGCAGACATTTGAGGGATGACGATGAACCATATTTAGGGCTTGGTTTAGCTTGTTGAAGATGGGGATTGGCCTTTTGTTCCACAAACACAAATTGATTGAAAATGAAATATTACAAGTCCACCTTTCCCAAAAATTGCTTGCCCTCAAGCAATGCAAATACATGTGTTCTACATTTCCTAAATCTTCCTAAGGAACCCCCTTTGTAGGTAGATACTTCCCACAAAACAGTTGATTTGTGATGGCTCCACATCCTGTATTTTTCACCCTTGTGACAATGATGGCATCTATTTCCCTGATGAGCAATGCTCCATCTTTTCCCAAACACAGCCATTTAACCCCTGTTGATTTTTGTTTTGAAATATATTCTTTCAAAATTTCTACTACTCTTTTATTAACCTTTTTTGTTTATCCAATCACTAACAACTGATAAACTTATGCTAGGGATAAACTCAACATCTGTCAAATGAGATAATTCCTACCAACAGTAGTTGACAAGTCTGCTCTCTCTATCACAAGCCCTGATATATATCATTGAGCGTTAGTAGTTATACTTGAATGCTTTGGGTAAGGTCTCATCAATGCTTCTCTTGCTGAAGGGGAACTTGGAATTACAAGGTGATGTGTACTTCCATAAATTTCCGGTCTATGAGGCTGATCGATAATATGTAAACACTCAGCTCCTCACCATTGTATCTTAAAAACTTGCCACTTGCAATCAATTGCTAAATATACATTATCCCTGTATTTTGTATAATTATGATTTAACAATTCCAACAATATGGGCAGACTATTGCACACAATATACATTTGAAGTATCAAAGAACTTGTTAGGCACAACGGCTGTATAGAATAGGCTGCTTGCATATTCATTCCCTTTGAGTGATCAAGTCTTGCACGATTTTTAATAATTGGAATTAAAGTAGGGAGACATGCATACACTTGTGATAAGGAATTGCCTTTTATAAACATGGCTACAAGAGTAATTACCCCATAATGTCCTTAAATCAGGTGAGGTTTGAGTTTCACCAAAACAGGCCTGATCGACAAAGTCTCCTTGTCATAAGTAGAAACACTATCTTCTGAATGTTTGGACTTCATGCTAAAACACCACATTCTACCACACATGGATGCAAGGAATTTGAAAAGTGAAACATGAGGTGTGACATGGTTACCTTATTACAATTATCAAAAACTTCTCACGTTCTATCTATCTCTGCAAAGGCTCCTTTCTTTGTCATGTCAGTTGAGGGTGCTGCCGCATATGAGATTTTTTTAACAATCCTTCTATGATGGCTGCATAAATTCAAGAATCTCCTCAATAGGGTTGGTGCAATAGTGAATACCCAAACCAGAAAAATTCGAGCTCACTTCCAATTCACTTGCATGCCTGGAGCAATAATAGCATGGCTCAAGCCTAGAACATTAATGTAATTGAGCTCACATTTAATTTTTTTTGACAAATAGAGCTTGTGGCTTTAAAATCTCACTGATCAATTTTCGGTGCCTTAGATGATCCTTCTATGCTTTGCTACACGCCCATAAATATTATGAAAATAGAGCCTCTCAACCACCCACTAAATACCTGATTTACCCTAAATTGGGAAGTGACTGGTGCATTAATCAATTTGAATGCCATGATCAAGAACTCACAGTGAGCCATGAGGCATCTGAAAGATGTCTTGTGCATATATCCCTGTCAAACACAAATTTGATGGTGACTTATTCTCAAATCAATCTTTGAGAAATAAGGGGCGATGATGGCCTGCTTACCACCAATTTCTAATTCTATGTCCTATTGAATTCTTCTATTTAATTATGATCTTGGGAACACATTGTTAAATGCCATACTATGTTGCTCACCATGCAATGAGATAGTATGCATGCTCTCCTTCACTAGCAGCTAGCTCCCCGAGCAACTTATTCACTGCAAGAAGTTATCCTTCCTGTATCTACCTCCATAATTCTATTAGAGACACTTCCAAGCACCAGATCTTGTCCAAATCTAAATTGCTGAATCTATAGAAGGCTACCCATGGAATGTAGCCATTGAACACACATCCATGCTAGTTTCTCCCGCATAGAATTCATCACATACTTCATGCTTTCCCATGGCTAAATTAAGTTGTCTACGACTCTACGTATCCAAGTGCCTGGTATGAGGATGAATTTATGAGCAACAATAATATTAAGCCCATCAAGAATATCGACCTTCATATGTCTCGGCTTACTACCTGGATTCTATACTCTTATGGAAGGATGTGTTTGAACTTTTTCATCTTTCTTGTGATGTTCCCTGGGATGATAACAAATCGGCCCCGATATAGCATGAAGCAACAGATCACTAATATTATCGCAAACTATAGAACTTAAACAAGGAGATAGCTCAACATCCATCTCAAAATGCGAGTTATCAAAAGATATCTTTGCACTTGTCTCAAAAAGCGGGTTATTTGAAAAAGATTGAAAGTTGTTTCTATTTTCCTAAAACTCTATCTCATTGGCCACTTGATTCCCCAAATCGAAATCATAGGAATGTTTAGAGTGGGGGTCCTTTTTTGATGCTTCTATCATCTTTATGACTCAAGAGATTTTTCTCTCATTTGTACAGATATCTAGTACTTCATCAAATTTCATACGTTCCATCTGCATTGCAGATTCCTCCAAGGTTTGCTCTCTTTCAAACTTTTTCAAATCTGATTTTCCTTCCTTCTCATGTTCGACCATCCCAGTTTCTTCTTTGACCCCTTCTAATTTTTCCTCCTCTTTTCCTTCTTCAAGCAGATTGTGCTCACACACATTCATCACCAGTTCAAGTTTCCTCATCTACTTTTTTGGCTCTTCATCTGAGTTCTCTAACACTCCTGTTGAAATTGTTTTAGTTTTTCCTTGGTATTTGTGGCTTAACTCCCATGGTTCATAGCAAGAGAAGCAAAACTTCTTCCTTCTCAGCTCATTTCGGGTGTCTTAATTTCTCTTCTTTGTAAAAATTGGAGGTGTGGTCCTCTGAGGGTGTGCATGCTGCCCCTTCTCTTGTGAACCTTCCTTTGAGTTTCTCTTTTATGCTGCCCTTGAAGATGGTTTACACTTTGGCATTGGTTGTTGCTTTGGTTTTAATTGTTTTCCTTTCAGTTCTGACTTATCTTCTTCCTTTCTCAACTTTCTTAGGTATTTACACATATTTCCTTTTCTTGAAACCTTTAGGAACCTTTCAAACAATAGTGTAGCTTTGAAATCATCCGATTGCTTTTGAAATTCTTTGAAAATCTATGAAACTCTCCTTCTCAATGCCTAATAGGTGCGGAAAGCTTATTCAACTTATTCTGTAGATCCCTATTTTCTATTTTTTGATTGTTCCCCTATCTTTTCTTGTAGAGTGGACTTTTTTTGACCACCTTAACATATTTTTTAAAGGTTAAGGCTGCCCTCACAACTTCAAATTACTTCTGATATTTATTCATTAATCTAGCCATTTCTTCAACAATTGATTCTTCATGAAAGGTGATGGTAATTATAAATGTAATCAAACCTTCTGTCAAATTGAGAGACTAAGGGTTCTAAAGAGATTCTAAGTTCAAGGATTCTATAAAAATTCTAAGTCAGATTTTTCGATTTACATATTTTATTTACTGAATGTGCTGATTGCAGAACATTTATTATTTCGATGTCTGCATATCAAGAGTGGAATCACCTTTTGTATGTAAGGAGACCCGCCTCCAAGGGATGCGTCTCTTGAGAGGACGTGTCTCCACACGTGGAGACATGTCCGCTCAAGGGACGTGTCCCTTTGGGCGCGGGTTTCTCTTACAACCGATCATTCGGTTTAAACAAATTTAGCGTATAAACACACCCTTACACATGGCGGATGTATTACAAGAATTTTGAAATTTAATCAATGCGAATTCTGAACATCATTTAGATAAATTCGATTTTATACATGCTTTATAAAATTCGATTACTTATTTCTAGAAATATTAAACATGAAGAGTATTTGATCTTATATAAACGATGATGATGCGTATAGCAATCATCGTTTATATCTGACCTAAGCTACCATTCATTAACACTCCCTCTTAGCTAGGGAAGATATTTCAAATCAAATAAGTGGAGATATCACCTTTACATGTGATATCGAAGATAAGGAATGTTTTCTCAAAGTTGTCAAGTCACATGACATTCTTCATAACACATCTTCATTATGGTATGTGCACTGACATCAAGTCACATGATGTCTACCATAATTCATGGCATATCCACGGATATAAATATCCACCATGATTATCTCTTAAAGATCACAATGATCTTCAGATGATATCAAGTCCCATGATATCCATCAAAGTGTCCAAGAGATACTATCATGACATGTCCACAGATATCAAGTCACATGATATCTATCATGATAGTTTATCATTGTAGAGTCGTCACTTTACAATGTCAAATACAAGTGTTCATTATTAGAAAGATTGTCACCTTTCAATAATGTACATAGGGGGAGTAGGCCCATAAAGTCATGGAGTCACACACATGACAAAAGAGTTTACACATTAAACATCTTTATATATTAGTACAATTTTATAAACAATTTGTATTTCAAACATAAATAACAAATTACATTTCAACCATACCAAGTTTCTTCCTGAAGTGCTCTACCTTGATTCGGGAGAGAGGCTTGGTGAGAATGTCTGCAATTTGATCATTTGTACTAATATACTCCAACCGAATCACTTTCCTTTCCACCATATCTCTTACATAATGATAGGGGATCTCAATGTGCTTAGATCTATCATGAAAGACAGGATTTACAGAGAGTTTGATGCAACTCTGATTATCACAATGAATAATTGTAGGATTCAAGGGCTCACCAAAGAGTCCCACAAGCAATTTACGAAGCCAAACTGCTTCTCTTGCTCCCATTGAGGCTGCAATGTATTCAACTTCTGTTGAGCTCTGTGCAACTGAAGATTGTTTTCTACAAATCCAGGAGATCATAGCTGATCCTAAACTGAAGCAACATCCTTATGTGCTTTTCTGATCAGTTATACTTCCAGCCCAATCTGAATCAGAGTACCCATGCAGATCTAGTTGATCATTCTTGTAGAGAAGACCATATCCAATAGTGCCTTGAAGATATCTCAAAATATGTTTCACAGCCATTAAGTGAATTTCGTTTGGCTCACACATGAACTGGCTGAGAACATTCACTGCATAGCAAATATCAGGTCTGGTGTTGACCAGATACATCAAGGATCCAATCATCTGTCTGTAAAGGGTTGGATCTGCACACTTGGATTTTGCTGCTGCTTCTTTCAATTTGTGAAGGTTGGTTTCCATAGGTGTAGACATCGGTCTACAATCCAACATTCCAAATCTCTTCAGAATATCAATAGTGTACTTCCCTTGGTTTAGTATAATGCCCTCTGATTTCTGCCATACTTCTAGACCTAGGAAGTAGTGTAGAATGCCCAAGTCTTTCATGTCAAATTCAGAAATTAGATCCTGCTTCCCTTGAGCAATGAGGTGATCTTCTCCTGTTATCAGCAGGTCATCAACATATAAAATAATTATTAGCATATCACCTTTAATTACCTTGAAGTCGAGATTGGAGTCAACATCATTCTTGGAAAATCCTAATCCCAAGAGATGGCTGTCAATTCTTTCATACCAGACCTTGGGAGCCTGTTTAAGTCCATAGAGGGCTTTCTTCAGTTTGCATACATGTGAGTCAGGTTTATGTATCACAAAACCTTGAGGCTGTTCCAAATAGACTTCTTCTTCAATGGTTCCATTCAGGAAGGCAATTTTCACATCCATTTGATGGATCTTCCAACCTTCAGCTGCTGCAATGGCTAACATTGCTCTCACGGATGTGTAACGGGCAACAGGTGCAAATGTTTCTTTGTAATCAATGCCTTCCTTTTGAGAAAAACCTCTTGCCACAAAACGTGCTTTATGTTTTTCTATACTGCCATCAGCAGCATGCTTGATTTTGAAGAGCCATTTGGAAGAGACAACAAATTTCTCTTTTGGTCTAGGCACTATATCCCATACATCATTCTTTAGAATAGATTGATATTCCTCTGTCATTGCATCCTTCCATGCTTGATGTCAGAAAGCTTTTGTAACACTAATAGGTTTTGAATTTATGATGTTGTTCATTAGAGCAACATAGCTAGAGAAACGTTTGGGTCTTTTACTCTCCCTGAACGTTCCTTTGGGTGCTGCATGATCCTCTGCTTCTTTGATCATCTTCTTGGCCCAAAGTGATCTCTTTCTGCCGTTTTCATTTGTATTCTCATTTGAGGTGGAAGGAAGTTCATGTGGCATTTCCTTAAGATGCTCCCTCTGAATCTCAGGAGTAGGTTCCATTTCAGGTACTCTAGGGGAATAGGTTTTAGTCTCACTAGAACTTCTTGCCCTCTTGAATGCAACGTCTTCTTCAAAGATGACATCTCTGCTCAATTCAATTTGATTCTGCCCGGGTATGAATATCCTGAAGGCCTTGGAGGTTTCACTATATCCCATAAATATCCCTTTCTTTCCGGAAAATTCAAGTTTGAATCTCTTCTCCTTGGGCACATGAATATAGACGGGACAACCAAAAATCCTAAAGTGACTAATGTCAGGTTTTATGCCAGTGAAGGCTTCTTCAGGAGTTTTGTTGTCAAGATGAGAATGAGGACATCTATTTTGGATGTAGACAGCAGTCCTAGAGGCTTCTGCCCAGAAAGAGGTTTCAATGTTTTGGTCAAGCAACATTGCTTTGGCAACTTCTACAATGGTTCTATTTTTTCTTTCAGCAACCCCATTTTGTTGAGGGTTGTAGGCCACTGTGAACTCCCTCTTAATTCCAGCACTCATGCAGAATTCCTTAAAAATTTCAGAGGTGTATTCTTTCCCATTGTCTGTCCTTAAGGTTTTTATTTTCTTCCCGGAGAAGTTTTCCGTAAGTGCTTTGAACTCTTTGAACCTTTTGAGGATTTCTATTGACTCTTTACACTTAAGGAAATAGATCCAGGTTTTCCTAGAGAAGTCATCTATAAATATGACATAGTATAGAAATCCTGCTTTAGAAGGTACAAACATGGGTTTACATAAGTCGGAGTGAACCAGATCTAACACATTTAGGGTTTTGCTCAAACTAATGGGAAAGGATCCCTTTGTATTCTTTTCTAAGGCACAACCTTTATAATTTCCTTCATGAGATGGTTTTAACTTAGGTAAGCCTATTACAAGTTTTTCCATAGAAGGTAGGGCACCGAAATGAAGGTGTCCTAATCTTCTATGCCAAATCTCATTTGACTCAAAGGTGTCAAGGGTAAGGGCTTGTTTAACTTTAGTGCAAAGTTTGTAAAGGTATCCTTGTCTTACACCTATGATTTGGGCTTTCTTGATAGTTGAGTTTTTAGGCCATGCTAGAACTTTTCCATCCATAAATGTAACCCTATATCCATTGTCTTCAAGGGCAAAGATGGATATTAGATTCCTCTTTATTCCAGGTACAAATAAGACTCCAGTGAGTTGAAGGGAGAGACCAGATTTCAATGTGATGGAACAAGTTCCAACCCCTTTTACTTGATGTGTAGAATCATCCCCAATTGTGACATCTTCATCAAACTCTTCAGTCATAGTGTCTAAGTGTTCTCTAAACCCTGTGATGTGCCTCGAAGAACCACTATCAATCACCCAGTTGTTGATATTGTTAGATACTTGATTAGATAATGCTGAATAGAACACAAAGTTCTCAGATTCATGATCTGAATTTGTCTTTCCTACTTTGGCAAAAGATGCTTGTTGCTTTGATCTGTCAGGGCACTTCATTGCATAGTGGCCGTATTGATCACATCTAAAGCATTGCACTTGAGAGATGTCTTTCTTTTTGGAAGATCCCTTTCCATTGGAATTTCTCTTTCTTTTAAAAGATCCTTTCTTGTAGGAGTTTTTCTTATTCCTTTTATTAGATGATGTGTTGAGTACATGAATGTCTTCATCTATGATTTTCTGTTTGTTTTCTTTTGAGGAGAGTCTTGTTTCTTCTTGAAGGCAGTTAGTTCTTAGCCTGTCAAACTTAGGGAGTTTAGATCTTGCACTTATTCCTTGAACAAATGACTCCCATGAGTTTGGTAGGCCTCCTAGTGCAATTAGAGTTAATTCTTTGCTATCAATCTGATATCCAATTGTGGATAATTGATCCCTTAGTTCAATAATCCTCATGAAGTATGCATTAATGGACTCTCCTTTGTTTATTTGAGCATTGTTGATTTGCCTTTTTAATGCAAGAGTCCTGCAGGTGTTGTTGATCTCATAAGTACTCTCAAGAGATTTGTACATATGGTATGCAGTTTCATGTTTTGCTAGGATGGGCACTATATGATCCCTAACTGCATCTACTAGGATTTTCATGGCCTTTTCATTGTTTTCTATCCATTGAGTTTTCTCAGGTTCAGACTTTGTTTCCTTCATATTTTCTCTCACAAGTGAATCTAGCTTATTCTCTCTAAGGATCATCATGATTCTAAATTTCCATGATGTGAAATTGTCTGCTCCTGCAAGACGATCTTCAAATCTGATCATACTTGACATTATGAAGAATCTGAAGTGAATTAGATTTTAGAAAAATTACGAATTTTCTTGAGCAATTTGATATTTAGATTTGATTTGGATTCACACAACGTGGCTCTGATACCATATAAATGTAATCAAACCTTCTATCAAATTGAGAGACTAAGGGTTCTAAAGAGATTCTAAGTTCAAGGATTCTATAAAAATTCTAAGTCAGATTTTTCGATTTCCAGATTTTATTTACTGAATGTGCTGATTGCAGAACATTTATTATTTCGATGTCTGCATATCAAGATTGGAATCACCTTTTGTATGTAAGGAGACCCGCCTCCAAGGGATGCGTCTCTTGAGAGGACGTGTCTCCACACGTGGAGACATGTCCGCTCAAGGGACGTGTCCCTTTGGGTGCGGGTTTCTCTTACAACCGATCATTCGGTTTAAACAAACTTAGCGTATAAACACACCCTTACACATGGCGGATGTATTACAAGAATTCTGAATTTTAATCAATGCGAATTCTAAACATCATTTAGATAAATTCGATTTTATACATGCTTTATAAAATTCGATTACTTACTTATTTCTAGAAATATTAAACATGAAGAGTATTTGATCTTATATAAACGATGATGATGCTTATAGCAATCATCGTTTATATCTGACCTAAGCTACCATTCATTAACAGTAATTGTTTCAGCTTCTTTATGTTGTCTCTCTTGTATTTGTATCATTGTGCCAATAGAATGATTTGCATCTTTACTTTATATTAGAGATTGAAAGAATGATCCCATGATTCACGAGCTGGCAAGAAAACCTACCCTTTTGCCACCATAATAACTCGACCAAAATGTTATGCAAATAAATTGGTAGTTAGAGCAAACATTATTTAAACTTCTTCTGTAGATATTCTTTAAATTAGGTTTAGATACTTTAACTAGTTCTAACAAAAAGCCCTAATTTCTCTTCCATGATTTGTACATTAAGCACAACAATAACCCTAATGCTTATTTTAAGTTAACTATATTTGGGGCTGTGATTATGTTTAGACAACTTCGAATAAATTTTAAGTTTCCTTCAAAAACCCTAATATTTAACTTTAATAGTTTATTATTAACTTTCATGTTAACCCTGAGTGCAACAAAATCTCAATTCCCCATGGGCTTATGAAATATAAACAACTCAGATCTCATAAGACAAAGAAAAATAGATTTGTAGGGCTTTGAATTAATAAAAGAGTCCAAATGATATACAACCACACAACAATGATAACATGAAACAATGGCTGCAACAATAGCTAGTACAATGGCTGCAACAACAACTAGTACAATGGTTGCAACCTTAGCAAACAACACTAAGAATGACACTACAAAAGTTTATCAGGTTTGTTAGTCGTATGGATGCATTGCAGATCAGATCCGTAACCATGGAGCTCTTTGACAACCTCTAGGTGAGATTGTCTGATTGGCCAAAGGAATTTATCCTTCATCTTGCGAAACGAAAGGGTTCTTGTCCTTTGGTTCCCTACAAATTTGAGGGTTTTCATCCTCAGATTTGACACCTTTGAACATGCAGCTCTTAGCAATATTCACTAGGGTTTCATGTAGAATAATAGTTTAGAAACTCCTTAATAAAAATCTAGCAAGATATATCCTTCAATGCATTCAAACAGATTGGGGAAAAGCTCCATAGTTGATATGAGATCACGCCAAAACAATGGCTAAGATCTACATTGAGACCATGGGTGGCCATGGATGCAAACATCAAATTAATGACGCCCAAGGAGCAAGTGATTGCTTGAGGCACATAAGCAAAATAACTCTTATTTTTCTCACTTAAGATTTAAAAGATGTGCCGCCTTCATCTCTCGCTTGAAATCATGTGTGAGTTGACCATTATTTTTGGGTAGAAAAATCCCTTCTAGAGAAATTGTATGGTCAATTTGGCCATTGATTGTGCAGGGGTAGGTATGAATGAATAGTGTAAAAAGGCAGGAATGTTAGAGTTTGGGGATCGAGGGTATTGCATGACTCTTACCACTTGTTAGGGATTGAGGATGAGGTATACTATGTCATGTCCCCATCCTAGTCAGCACAGCTGGTGACGTGGTTAGCCTATCATTTGATCCTCGTAGGCTGACAGGAGTGTTCAGAGGATCCATTTTGGCAGTTGCTCGGTGTTGGTTAGCTCCAGTTTGCAGTGTGTCAGGTTTGGGCCTTCGCAGAATCTTCCAGAGAGTCTTTTCAGAGAACTTTCTATTTTTAGAAAGTTAGGTCAGGCGGAAGCTGCTATTTCGGGCAGGGCACCTGGTGCACTTTATCAGCTCAGATTCGACCCAGTTCAGCAGATGGTTGATTTGACGGAGAAATAAGGAGTAATTAATGGGTTATTAAATATTTAATAATTTGACTTTATTATAAAGTCACTTTATTGAAATATTAAAGTATTTAATTAATTGGCTCAATTATAAAGTATTTAATTATACTTTATAATATATTATTATAATGTGACTTAATGAGTATTTAATGCTCATTAAAAGTGGACGCCAATTATTTAATCATTTTTCCTAAGTTCAAAAGTGAAAATTAAATCATTTATTTAAATGATTATTTTAATGAAGAATTAGGTCGAACTTTTCAAGAGAGAATATATTACTCTTCACAGGCAAAATCGAACTATCTTGTTTATTATTCAATTTTGTCTTCTGAGCATCTGAGCATTGGAGTTTGCAAACCCTAGGGTTTCTGGCGAACATCGTTTCTGGAGAACGTAACCTCTTCAGAGATCAGGCATACTGAGGCTGTGAGATACCAGCTGAAGATTGCACTTGGTGATTTCATCCAGAAGTCACAGATTGAGCTTAATCATTTAATCAGACAGAGATTCATCAGTATTCAGCAGAGATTATTCATCTTCCATCAGAGGCGACTTCATTCATTTCCATTCATCTGAGTTCAGGCACGAATTTCAAGAAACCGTACTTGCATTTATTGCTGCAGACTGGCCGTACCAGCAAGGCCGTACTTCTTTGTCACTGGAGAAACGCCTTGTATCTTTGGATTCTGGCGATTGGAATTGGGACGCAGGGTTATCTAGAGACTTGTGCATTGGAAATTGAGCCCGAGATTCCTCTGGTTATTTCTGGCCGTACTCTGTCCTTTCTGCTGCAGCCGCCATATTAATTACCAGGTTTTTTTCTATTAAAATTTCAGATCATGCTTTCATTATTCAGATTTTCACATTGTAAAAGCTCAAAATAAATAATAGAACAGCACGCCTATGTTTCCTGAGAAAGATCTGAGTCCTTTCATGCAATTTGAATTGGTTTAGAATTTTCTATCAATTTCTTTGAGAAATCGCAATTTTGCTTTTGCCTGTTAAAATTCATCAAAACACAAAAAATCCAAAATTTGCAAAAAATCAAACAAAACAATTAGGGTTTCAGTTTGGAGAACCACCAGGGTTCTGACATACTAGTACAAGGAAGTTTGACTCTTCGACAAGGCAAGGAAAGGGATGTCAAGATGGATAAGTCCAATACTCTGATAGGAATAGAGGAGAAGCGGAGTTGGGTGGAAAGGCATGCCAAGATAATGAAATTTGAAAGCTTGACAACTTGCAAACACTTACACATATGACCAACAAGACCTTAAACTTGGATATTTTGAGACCTTTTCCGCTTCTAACACATCAACGAGCATTTGGGGGATGATGACAAACCATGTTTAGGCCTTGGCTTAGCTCGCCAAAGATAGGGATTGGCCCTTTTTTCCACAAACACAAATTGATTGAAATGGGGACATTACAATTTAATTGGTCAGATTGTCCTCAAATTGCATGGATTTTGTTCTCTAAAGTATGCAATTTGAACAAAGAGAGTCAAATCTAGCAAAAGAAATTAAGAAATTATGAACCACCTCCACAGATCTCTTTTTTTAGTCCATATTACGTTTATGAAATCTGATCATGCTATTATAGTTTGATATAGGCAAAATGCATCTTCAAATACAAATGGGTCTTCTCCTTGTCATATGTTTGAGGAACTTGAAAAGGCGTGAAGAGCTACAATAATGTAAGATAAAGCTAGCAATAGTGAGGACCTACAAAAAAATACTCGGATCTCACAAAAATTGCCAAAAACATTAGTATGGCTTCCTCCACTAAAGGTATCTATGTACAGGGGATGTTGTCTACATGCTTTGATAACATGTAAAGTTCTTACATGTTTAGTATTTGATTTAGTTAATTTAGATAATCCACCAAGAAGTTTAGTTTTATTATGATATATTAAGTGAAGAAAACAGATACTAGAACCAAACCAATCGGACCGCTTATCCTAAGTTTACCTCACAAGACTTTTTTGGGTGTACAATAGTACTGTTTTATTTTAAACATCACTGCGTATCCTGAAGTTTACCATGCTACGTGCCCAAGGCCTTTTGAATAGAGACAAAATTTGGTCATAGTCATCTCTGAGTCCTATGTGCAAGGGTTCTTTCTTAATGGAGCAAACATGAAGGTTCCAAGGGTTTGGTTGATTTCCAATGAAGGTGGTACATGAGTTGGGTTTGGAATATTGTGAGATAGTTTGATTCGTATCTATCATTGGTGTTGATAGGAGAATTACAAGGATTCAACCCTATTTATTGTTTGAAGTTGAGACTTACCTTTGTAATAGTCACCCTAGTGACGTAAGTGGTTTGCTTTTATTTCCTTTTTATTTTCTACGTTGTGTCATTTTTATCCATTGACATGTTTAATTGTTTCATCTTCGGACTCTATATAAGTAGATGAACCTCTTTGTAATAAATGATCCTGATATTTGATAGAATAAGAATATAGTCTATTTCTTTTTACAACATGGTATCAAAGTAGGGGGTCACATGAAAAGAAGTTTTACCTAAATTGAGTAGTGGAAGCATGGGTTTGTGTCGCTGATTGTGCCGAGTTTTCAATAGAAACTGGATTTCTTTGAAATAAAATTTCAAGGGTTTAGAAATTGTGATTGCTTTGGTAGGAAAATTGTGCAAGGGTTTGATTGAAAATCATGAATGTTTGCATGAAAGAATTGTGCTTGGTTTTTACTCTGAAATTTGCATACGTTAAATACTAAGCACGATGCAAGGATCTATTTAAAATTGTGCGGTTTTCTTTTTAAAATCACAGATATTTTATTTTTGTGATTTATTTGCAAGCAAAAATTGCAACTGTTTTTTTTCTTGATCTTTTCATGAAGGTTTCAACTGGTAATCGCACCCTTTTTTTTTTGAAAATCAAGCATGAATTCCATGGAAAATTGCAGAAAAGTTTAGACCAGAAAATCTCCAGCTTACAAGGTTTTTCTTGCTAGGCTTCGCATACATGAGGAGATCAACCCACACCCGACCGCCCCTTCCCCCCACATGCCTTCTACAGCCTTTGGGAACCATATAGTAAAAGCAACATGCACAACAAAGTATTGAGGGATGAATGATTGGAAGGAGATGTTGTAGATGCTCCCCATGGCATCAAGCATGGCGAAGGTGTTTTAGTCCCAGGTGTTTGGTCCAAACCTCACTCTGCTGTAGGTCATCACAATGAAGGATAACCAAAATGATGGCTACAACAATCTTTTTAAGGAGTCCTCTATAGTGCTTATCAATGAGTATGGTTTGCTTGGGTTCCCTTTCATGGTATGGAGAGTGAAGATGTTGCTAATAGAATTTCTTGTTTCTCAGAAGGCCATCTCTACCTAGGCTGCACAATTTTGCATTACAAATTAGAAGAACAAGAAATCAACAAAATCATCATTGAGTGCATATGAACACAAGTGCAAGCCCCCATTTGAAATTTGGATTATTGACAAATTGCCTTAACTTTTTAATACTTTACACTTTAAGAGCAAAGATGTTAAAGTCGGAGCCATTGTTGAAGATCCTTTGGATACTAGCAAAGGTGAAGCATTTACCTTTAATGCATTTTAAACAAGCCTGCACTTTGAAGATGGAAGAAATCCAGTGTAGCTGAAGCTGAATATGGATGGCTGCCCAGGTAGCTTGGGAGTTTGTGGATCTTGGGAGTCATACTCTTACGAGGTTCATAAGACAACTTGATGGAGCATTGCGGATGTTGGCCAATGATTCGGGGGATCTATGATTCGAGAGTTTGGGGAGTTGCTAATTTGAAAACTTGAAAATTCAGCTGGGGAGCTACACCTTTACAAGGGTTACAAGGCAGCATGATGGATTTCTACCTAGTCTATGGTTTATTTACAAAGAAAATCTTCTGACATGGTTGAAGAATTCATGGTTTTGTGCATTTTTAGTTTGTTTTTCTTTATGTTAGTTTTCTTAGTTTTAGTGCAGCAAGCCTCAAAAGGGGGTGTTAGAAGATAAGGCTTAGCTTTGTAATAAAGTCACCTTAGTGACTTGAGTGGTTTGCTTTTATTTCCTATTTAATTTCTATGATATGTCATGTTTATCTGTGGAGGTGTTTTGTTTTATCTGTTTCATATCTGGACTCTATATAAGGAGACAAACCTTTTTGTAATAAATGATCCTGATATCTAATAGAATAATATCGTCTTCTATTTCTTTTTACAATATGATTATGAGAGGACTGGGTTAGGTCAACCTATGTAGACCTTGTTGTATCTAGAATGCAACACTGGGAATAGGCATTGAATAACTGCTGAAAGCATTTAAGCAATAAATCCCCTCATCCTATATTTCAAGCATTTTTTGGGTGAATAGGGGCAAGGCTCCAAGCAGGCAAGTGGAGGAAGCATAAGATAATGTTTGGTAGTTGGAAATAAGAATATGTGGGAAAATGTTCCAACCAAAGTGGACCCAAATGGGTGGTCCAATCAAGTGTGATCACATGGATCAACTTGAGACTAAATGGCTACCATTTATTACCTTAACAAAGGAACTGGCCACAACCTTGATCTTTGAATCATGTAAAGATAAAAAGCGATTTGTGTTATGTTTAAGCCTAACTTTGTATGTACATGGTGAATTATGTGAATCAACACCTCTTGTGTCTGTTTGTAGGGCTTCAATACAAATCCTACTTTGATTTTCTACTAATGCTTTAAAATTTTGAAAAAATTCAAATGCAAATGTCTTATATTTTGGAAATACATTCACATCTTTCTGGAATTATTATTAATGAAAGTGATAAAATATCAAAATAATTTGTTTGGCCTAAAAACTTTATTCTTATAGGATCACAAATACTATTTTCAATGAGATCAAGTATCTGATTTGTTTGGATGGCACTATTTCAAGCTTCAATTGATGCTTCTTTCCTTCAAGATACACTTCATAGATGCCTCACTTTTATTTATTTTCTGATGGACCTTGAACTTTATTATGTATCCTCTTATGCATATTCTTTATATTGTGGGGTGTTAAATTAGTTTATTATTCTGACAGGATTTATTTCTTCATCAAATAAATCAATGTGACATAAATAAACATTAACATCCTATGTTTTCAAGTGAAGAAAACCTACGTTCTTTATCAGATAAATCAATATAACATAACTAAACATCAACATCCTAATTAATCATCTAAAGTTTTCAGTCCATATGACAATGACGAAATCCTACACCAGCTAGGTCCCAACCTTTGTGGTTAAAGGATTCTATAGTTGATGTTGTAATCTGAATTTTTTTCTTGATAATACTTCTCTCCACTTCTTTGATATAATGCATCTCTATGAATGTTTGATGTTGGGTTAGCTTTATATACTTCTGCTTGTTACTGCTCTACTTTCTGTGCATTTCCTATTGACTCCTCTTTTTAACTATCTTTAGCTCTCTTCCAATCCTTGGGCTCGATCATGGGTTCAATTTTTGTATATAGTTTCTCACCTTTTTACATATAGATCCATCTCATTTTCTGATAGACTTTGAAGTTTATTATCTATCCTCTGGTACATATGCTTAATATTGTGTGGTGATGATTAGGAAGTTGGTTATCCAATGTTAAACGAGTTTATTATCAGTACATGAATTGGTTTCTTCATCAAATAAAATCAAGGTGACAAAAATAAGCATCAACATCCTAATTAAAGATCAAAAGTTTTCAGTCCTTATGCCAATGAAGAAACCCTATGTTCTTTATCAAATACATTGATGTAACATAAATAAGCATCAACATCCTAATTAGTGATCTAAAGTTTTCAGTCTTTATGACGCTGAAGAAATGCTACACCAGCTAAGGAACCCATCACAACCTTTGCAGCTAAAGGATTCTATTGCTGATATAGTAATCTGGACTTTGTAACTTGATATTTTAATTTATTCTCTCAATTTCTGTTTTGATATCATGTATCTCTATGAATATTGAATATCTAGTTAGCTTGGCATACTTAAGTAATTTTCTGCTCTGCTTTGTGTCTGTTTCCTATTGATAGACTTCTCTTGTCTCTGATGTTCTTTTTCTTATCTTTAGCTCTCTAATAAACCTTAGGTTCGATCCTGGTTTGATTTTTTTATACAGTTTCTTACCTTTTAAATATATAATTGACCTTTAAAAATAATTGAAAATCAAAGAAAGAGCTTCTACAAAAAATTGAGAGTTTTCTATTCAACATTTTATATCACATATCATGATCACACTGTCATGATGCATTTCTTCATCCTAATGATGGATCATGTATCTCAAATCATTGATTAAAAAATTGTCACACAGATTTTTTGAGAAGCTTTCTCTTTATTATCAGCATCCTAACAAATCACATCCTAACAAATAACTAAGCCTTTTGGCCATGTGATTTGTTGTTTGAGCAATCATCCAGTGATAACTTGAAGTCAAAAATAAAATTAACACAGCAGTTCAACAGCATAAGGTCTCTTCTACAAATCAGTCTGTTAATCATCAGCCTTGATATTAAGCCCACATATTTCTCATTCACAAACACTACAAAACATCTTTTCTGTATTTGGTGCATTTGTAGGTACAGGGAAGGCACTCCATGACATAAATTGCCTTATGCTATAAAAAATAATGCAGTCTGATACAAAAGTACGAAACTTTGCATGAATTTCTTTTTTCAATCCAAACTACAAAGTCAGTCTTATAAAGGCATAGATGAACATCAAATAAAGGGAAAATTCTCCAAATCATCAGGATTGATGAGCTTTGGAAGGTTAAATTGAATGCTTATGCTATTGTAAAGGACATCTACATTTTCTCATTAGGACAGACATTCTCTGGTGCATTATAATAGCTTCTTATTCTATCTATGTTCTGGTTATTCTGTACCCATCTTTGTGATGAACATATTTGTACACGAGACTAAGGTGAATGACCTAGAAGTATCTATGAATTATTTGTTAGTAGCTCCGTCTTATGACTTTATTGTTGAAGTTTCCTTTCTATCCTTGGTTATCGTGGCTGTATAAGCAATCATCCATTATTGGTCTTGGGAGTTCATACAGTGACCATTATTACATAGGTAATTGGTAAAATATTCGATGTATTAACAATGAGCAATGTGCTCAATAAATAGTTTACAAGATTTACAAAAACGGGAAGTTTCTAAAAAGAAACTCCAGATAAGATCAGAGACGATCTTATCACTATATTACAATAATTTACAATATTGAGCATTAATAAATAATAAACATTATTTTAATACCCTCCCTTAATGCTCAATCTATCCACTACACCAAGATGCCCCCTGAATTTTACAAACTTATCTGGACTGAGCGACTTGGTGAGAATGTCTGCTGTCTGGTCCTCTGTCGGAACATACAGCAACTGAACTGATCCATCTTCAACCAACCTCTGAATGAAATGACAATGAGTTTCCACATGCTTGGTTCGTTCATGGAAGACCGAATTTTTGGCAAGTTTGAGAACTCCTTGATTATCACAAAACAGGGGAGTCGGACTTGCTTGAGATATTTGCATATCCGCAAGTATCCGGCGAAGCCAAGCTATCTCACATTCTGCTTTTACTGCTCCCCGATACTCTGCTTCTGTCAAGGAGAGAGCCACTACTTGCTGCTTCTTACTAGTCCATGTGACTGCACCGGATCCCAAATTGAACACATATCCAGATGTTGACTTCTTGTCATCAACCGAACCTGCCCAATCTGAATCTGTGAACCTGCTGAGTTTAGGATCGCGACTCCGAGTGTACAAGTGTCCAAAATTAGTAGTGCCCTTCACATAACGCAACACACGCTTCGCTGCTACCCAATGATTAACCTTGGGGGCTGTCATGAAGCGTGATATGCAGCGCACTGCAAAACTCAAGTCAGGTCTAGTGGCAGCGAGATAGATGAGGCTGCCCACTAGTTGCCTGAACAATGTTTCATCTACCACAGGTGAATCGGACTTAGCTGACAACTTAAGCCCTTTCTCCATAGGTGTGGAGGCAAGTTTGCGATCCTGCATTTGGAACTTATCCAGAAGACTTCGGGTATACTTGGACTAGGAGATGAAAATGTTGCTCTTTGTCTGCCAAACCTCAACACCTAAACAATAATGCAGGAGGCCCAAGTCTGTCATGTCAAAAGTTTTGCACAAATCCTGTTTGATCTTAGTGATCAAATGTGTCGAACTGCTAGTAATGATCAAGTCATCCACATAGACAACAACAATCAGGATCTCATTACTAGTATTCTTGACATACAGGTTCGAGTCAGATGGACTCCTCTGAAAGCCATGATTTGTGAGGTACTTGTCAATTTTTATGTACTAGGCTTGAGGAGCCTGCTTGAGGCAGTAGAGTGCTTTGACCAATCTGCACACCTTCTGTTCTTGACCAGCAACTTTGAAACTTGGAGGCTGCGTCATGTAGACTTCCTCCTTCAACTCACCGTTGAGGAAAGTACTCTTCACATCCATCTGATGGACCTTCCAACCAAATTGGGCTGCTAAGGCAAGGACAAGCCGTATGGTACTCATTTTGGCTGTAGGAGCAAAGGTCTCCTCGTAGTCAATGCCTTCTTTCTGTGAGAACCCCCTTGCAACCAGACGAGCTTTGTACTTGTCAAGGGTTCCGTCAACTTTGTACTTCACCTTGTACACCCATTTGCAGCTAATAGGCTTCTTCCCTGGAGGAAGATCAGAAAGGACCCAAGTGTGATTCTTCTGAAGACTCTGGTATTTAGATTCCATCGCGTTTTCCCACTCATGTATCCCTTTTGCCTCTGAATATGTCTGAGGCTCATAAACATTGTGGATGTTGGCCATGAGAGCAAAATTCACTGTAGACTGTTGTTTGCTCTTGTTCCTAGATGATCTACCCTCAATGAGCTCATCAACACGAAGATCATTGATAGTCTTAGCCCACCATTTCAGCTGGAGAGTAGAAGTGCCAACATCAGAGGTAACAGGAGGAGCTGGATCTGGTCGTGGATCTGGAACAGGTTCAACAGGGGGATTTTCATTAGCATCTGGAGGAAACTCAGGTTGAGCATCATCAAAGACTAGGTCTTCGTCATCCCTCCCATCAGGTTAACCTAACGGAAGTTGGACGCCCACATCAGAAGCCGGCAGGGGCTGATCCTCTGAATGCTAAACAGGTGAGGAAAAGTGAAATGGTCCTCGTTCCTCATCAAAGACAACATCTCGACTGAAGATAAGACGATTAGTGTCTATATCAATCAGCCTGTATGCCTTGTGGTTGTCACAGTACCCTGTGAACATTAGTTTCTGGCTCTTGGAATCTAGCTTAGAGCGCTTGGCCTTTGGAATCCAAACATATGCAAGAGAGCCGAAAACCTTCAAATGACTGATCCTGGGTTTGCGACCAGTCCAAACTTCCTCAGGAGTCTTCCCCTTAACAACATGAGTGGGTGACCGATTAAGGAGATAGACTGAAGTATTGACTGCTTCTGCCCAAAACTTGGTAGGAACACTCCTGTGTTGCAACATGGAGCGAGCCATCTCAACAATCGTATGATTGCGCCGCTCTACAACACTGTTTTGTTGAGGAGTGTAGGGTGTGGTCAACTGATGTTTTATCCCATTGGTATCACAGAAGTTGGAGAATGCACTAGAACAAAATTCCCCCCCATTATTTGACCTAAGGGTTATGATACAAGAAATGGACTCTTTTTCTACCAAGGCCTTAAACTTCTGAAATGCATTAAAAACTTCTGATTTCTGCTTAAGAAAGTACACCCACATTTTCCTACTATAATCATCAACAAAGAGTAGAAAGTACTTGCAACCAGTTACAGAAGTAGACATAGGCCCACAAATATCAACATGAACTAATTGAAGTACCTTAGAAGCTCGCCAAGAGTCTCCATCCTTGAACGGTGTGCGATGCTGCTTCCCGGCCTGACAAGCACCACAAACGCCCTGATCCTGAGTCTGAATGTTAGGTAAGCCATCTACAAGTCCCTCTCGAGCAAGCTGAGAGAGATAGTGCACGTTCAAGTGCCCATACCGCTGGTGCCAAAGACTGGTAACAGTTGAATTTCTGGCTGCCAAGGCTAACTCCGGAGAATCACCTGTGTCCACAAGCCTGTAAAGGCCATGATCCTCTATCCCAACGGCCACCGTTGTGCGAGACTCGCGATCTACAAGCAAACATTTGTGCAAGCTGAACACCACACCCATCTGGGGAGAATGCCGCATTATCTGACTGATTGAGAGAATATTGAGCTCCATATTAGGTACATAATACACATTGAGGAATATGAGATCCCTCCCACTAGACTGAACCTGAACAGTGCCTATGCCGACAACTGTGTATTCCTCGCCTCCTCCAAAAATCACTGAGTCAGTGCACGGGGAAAAGTCTGTGAACCAGTCACACCTATGTGAGAAATGACGCGAGGCACCAGAATCTATGTACCAAGCAGAGGATTTGATATGGTCTGTTGGCCTTTTTGCCATGAGTGCATAAAAGGAAGATTCCTTCTGCTCAGAGTGCTCGGCGACATTCGCTTTCTGCTGAGACCCTCCCTACTTATTTTGCTCAGAAGCCAAACGAGCACGACAATCTTTCTTGATGTGGCCAAATTTATGACAGTAGTTACACTGAACATTTTTCTTCTTCGGGCTGGTGGAGGTCTAACTTGAGCCTTTTTGCTGTGAAGGCTGACCTTTCCTTTGTTGCTTCGGCTGGGTTTTAGCTGCAAAGGCTTGCTCCATGGAGGATGATGATGCACTGCTACCAAACTGCTGTCTCTAGTGATCCTGTTGCAAGAGGATAGTGCACAGATTTGGAAACTTGAGATCAACATTAGCAGATGTAATGTTGAGAGTCTTTATGAAGTGTTCATAGGACTTCGGTAGACTCTTCAGGGTGATCATGACCATGTCTTCCTCCATTTTCCGACCAATCGCCTCCAATTGATCTCTGATCTCCTGGATTTTATTTAGGTGCGCTTGCAGAGTTGTCTTCTCATCCATCATGATAGAAAACAACATATTCTTCAAAAAAAATGCATGATGTTTGTCAGAAGTTTCATGCAAACCCTTCAAGTGATCCCAAATCTCCTTAGCCGATTTTCCAAGTGGAATCTGAGGGAGCTGATCATTAGTAACCGAAAGCTTAATAAGCATTACCGCTTCACGATTCTGCTCATCAAACTTCCCTGATCCTTACCTGCCGTTGTGGGACGAGTAGCATTGTCAAGGATCATCTAATCAAGGCAGCGGTATTCAAAGATTGTCATCATCCGCTGCTTCCAGGTGTTGTAATTTTTGCCATTGAATCTTTGACTGCCTTCCAACATCAGATTATTTAAATTGGCCATCTTCACGCTTTTCGAGGCATAAAAAACGAGGTATTGAGAAGAGGCTGATACACGAAACTTGAAGCATGAATTCCAATGAAAAAAATAGACAGGGTCAGGTATAGTTTGCAGAAAGTACAATGTACGAATGGCACAAAATTTGAGGCACGAAAAACGATGCATCTAAAAAATTCAGAGACCAACCCACTTGAGCTCTCGAAAAACCCACCAAGAATCTATGATCAAAATTTTTTTTTGCCTTGAAAAGCCAGATCAAAACCCTAGACGAAAATCAGAAAACCCTGGCCGCCATTGACAAACCAAAAAATTGCAGAACGCAAGAGCAAAAGGCGTCTACAAATAACTTGCAGAAGATCCACAACCAGAAGAAAGAACCGCAGACACACGCCACCAGATCGCACCCCAAAAGGAAAAATGTGGGCACGAAGGAGAGAAGATCGTGGCTCAAAACGCGTCACAAGACACTGCAATTAGACGGCAGAACAAAGCTGTAATCGTGCGCCAGAAAGCATGAAGAGACACGTTGGTCGTGTGCAGAATGATCACGCATCCAAACAAGAAGAGATCGCGTCCAAAAAACTCCACCAAAAATCACGCGGAAGCAAGACATGGGTTGAGAAACCTGTCATAGGTCGCGAGACCAGAAAAAATTGTGATTCAACGAAAAAACGCGACCAAAAGATCACTTACAGACCTTCGATTTTCAGGAGCCCACAAAATTCACAAACAAAAAACCCTTTCGATTTTTTTTTATTTTTTATTTTTTTTTCTCGAAATAGCCATAGAAATTCTGAAAAAAATTCGAAATTTTTACTCTCAGAAAAATCTTCGATATTCAGAGAAGATTTTTGAGAATTTTTAATTCAAAAACTTCAAGAAAAATCTTATACGATTTTTTTTTTATGAATTAAAAGTTCACTTTTGAGCAATCTAGCTCTGATACCATATAACACAGGTAATTGGTAAAATATTCGATGTATTAACAATGAGCAATGTGCTCACTAAATAGTTTACAAGATTTACAAAAACGGGAAGTTTCTAAAAAGAAACTCCAGATTAGATCAGAGACGATCTTTTCACTATATTACAATAATTTACAATATTGAGCATTAATAAATAATAAACATTATTTTAATAACCATGAAATAGGATTCTTCCATTCCTGTTCTTGGCAGAGCTCCACATGGATTTTAGATCATTGATCTTGGATTTGCATCGGGTGGCACCATAAAGGAAGTCAGTCAGTCGTACATGTGCATTCAGTAGCCCTGTGGTTGTTATTGTTGATTATTAAAAGGACCGTCCTAATTTTATCGATACATGAGTATGATGGTTGAGGCAATTTGGTTGGAGGCTAGAGTCTGCAATAAGCAATCTCAAATCCCAGTGGGTGATTAAGTTGATGAATGCCAAATGGCATGTATCTATGAGAGGTTTTGTACCATTATCTGATCCTTACCAATGGCTATAATTCAATCCTAATTCTAGTAAGATCCTTCATACATCACTTTACGTTGATGTTCACTTCACTGATTTTTTTTTCTAATGGACCTAAAATGCTGATCTATTTCCAGTTTGTAGCCCCTTTTTCTGTTTAGTCTTTTGTGCAAACTTCTTCGACTTATTGAGCAATATAAGCATGCATGAAACTACTGAATCAATCCCCTCCATGCTCATCGGTATGGCTGGGGACTGAGTTGATCTTTTAACTCTTTCCTTTTTTAAATATATTTTAGTCTCTATTTAAAAAAAAAGATTCATCCATTTTCACCTCCCCTAATATGAGTGTAATGTGATATCAAGATGCTAATGCTATGGTATTGGGCATCTACATTTTCCAATCAGGACTGAGACGTTCTTTGGTGCATAATAATTACTTCTTATGTCATGCTCTGCTCTAGTTATGCTGTATTCATCATTATGATGATCATGTTTATACATGAGGTCAAGATGAATGACCTAGAAGTATCTATAAATTATTTGTTAACGGCTCCTCCTTATGACTTTATTGATGAAGTTTCCTTTCTATGCTTGAGCCCTTATGGTGGGTACAAGCAATCACCTATTATTTGTCGTGGGAGATTGTATGGTGGCCATGCAACAGGATTCATCTATTCCTGTTCGTGGCAGCTCTCATGGCTGCTCCACATGGATTTTAGTTCCTTGATCTTGGATTTGCATTTGGTGGCACTATAAGGGAAGTCAATTCATCTCATATGTGCATTTGGGTGCCCAGTGGTTATTATTGATTATTCAAAGGACCTTCATAATCTTATCGATACATAAATGTGATGGTTAAGGCAACTTGCTTTGAGGCTGGAGCCTGCAATTAGCAATATCAAATCCTGACAGTTGAACAAGTTTATAAATCTCAAATGGCATGTATTTATGAAAGGTTTTGTGCCATTATCTGATCCTCACTGATGGCTGTAGTTTAATCCTTACCCTCCAAGGTTCTAATGCAGATTATTTTCTGTTTGTAGCTCTGTTTTCTGTTGTCTTTTGCACAAACTTCTTTGTCTTATCAAGCAATATAGGTAAGTGCGAAGCTACTGAATCTGTCTGGGGACTGAGCTGAACTCCCTAACTCTTTCAATATTTAAATATATTTAGTCTCTATTTAAGAAAAGGATTCTTCATACATCTTCAGCTCTCTTAATATGAGTGTATTGTGTTATCAAGATGCTTATGCTATGGTAAAAAACGTCTGGATTTTCTCATTGGGATGAAATATTCCGAGCCAATTTTTTTCAATTTTTCCAATTACAATCAGCAGAGCAATGCACAGTCGTTAGGGTTAGCTCTAAACCAAAACGATGCTGAAGCAACTCTAACCAGAATGTACACTAGGATCCCGATGTGGGCAAGGTGTGAGCATTGGTCAAAGGATCTTAAAGAAATGCTGATACAAAGAACTCTAACCAAGAATGCGCCGGCGAACGACGAGCATGTGGTCAGAGGATCCCTACCAACTAGTAAGCTGAAATAACTTGACGTCAAGAATGTGCTTTCCAAACCGAGATGGAATGGGAGCTACCATATGACGGAGATGCTATGAATTACAATGCAGTTAAGGAAAATAAGTGAGAATGCTGAAAGTAACTCGACACCCAGAATGTGCTTTCTAACCGGAGTGGGAAAGGAGCTACCATAGGGCAGAGATGTAAGATATTACAAAGCAACTTCAGAATGTAAGATAAGCATTATAAATCAGAAATTAATCAAGATTAAGAACTGCTGCCAGTACTACTGTCAGCTTACAATATGAAAAGCATTCGCTTGCCAAGAGCATATGAGTATAACAGATTAACATTTCATCATATAAAAGAACTCTCCTTTGCTTAATCAAGGATGCCAAGACCAATATCTTCTCTCAGAGACCAAATGATGATTCTGATTTTTAACAGATCTGCACTTTAATTTAATAACCAGCAACCTATCAACTTACTTAAATGATCATATCTCTCTCACAACTCACCCAATTGACATGAGACGAAGTGCAACAGACCCTAATGATGAAGGCGACCAAGATAGAGCTCTGGAAACTAATCAAAAGACCCTAAATGAAATATGCATGAATTCCAAGACAAAATCAAATGGTATGGCCCAGCAAGAGGGGCGATTTGACTTTAAAAAATTCAATACTCCATTAAAAAATCTGCAAATTGGAGAAAAGGGCCGCCCCTTCCAGACAGAGAGAAATAGACAACACCCAGAATGAATCTTTTTGTATTTTTTGACTTGTGATTAAAAACAACAATCTGCTATCATAAATATGCAACTCCAAAATTCCCCTAATATGCATAAACTGAATTACAAAGCCACACAAAGACTAAGATGCAGAAAACTCACAATCAATCACTCAAAACTACACTATCTCACCACTAGTCGCTATCTTTCAAGCGAGAAGCAATGCCAAGCTAGGAGGCTTACATTCCTCGAAGCAAATCCCAAAGCCAATCCGGCAGCATAACATTCCTGTAGACAAAAGATGGTGAAATGAGAACCAAAGGCTTCCTTTTATAATTTCCCGTTGACCTTCTCGAAACCCTAATCTTCTTTTTTTGAGTCAAACCCTAATTCTCCAATAGATGGCGTCCCACTTTCCCAAGCAATACTTGACTTTTAATTATAAACTTTATCTCCTCCTTGAAGTTGGCGTCCAACTTATGCTTGGATTAAATCTTTTAATAAGAAATATAATTAATTCCTTCAATGAGGCGCCCACCCATAAAAAACAACTTTTAAAACAACTTAAAGTGAAGTTGCTAGGCCAAGGGGTCAATGTTAAAATATAACATTAAAACAAGACTTAATTAAAACAATTCAACTTATCCCTCCAATTGTGCCCCAAAGCCCAAAAATGAGTAAGCCAACTGATCAGTCTGAAATGGAAAGCCAACCGTGCCGAAACCAACAAGACCACTGCCCGAAATAGACTTTACTAAAAATAGTAAATTCCTGAAGATGCTCAGAATGCCACGAAAAACATACCACTGCGAAGCTCTCTGAAAACCCAGAAAGAATCCCCCATTAAAATAACCAACCTCGAGCAAGAGCATCCTTCAAAACCAGAAACCCTAATTTCACCTTCCAAATAGCCTACGGGTCTCCAGAATAGGCCAACGGTCACTGGAAAGATCATGCTCGAGAAGGGGACATTACATGGGACTGAGACGTTCTCTGGTGCATTATAATTGCTTCTTATGTGTATCTATGCTTAGTTATGCTGTATCCGTCTTTATGATGAACACATTTATACATGAGCTTAAAACGAACAACTTAGAAATGTCTATTAATTATTCGTTAACAATTCCCTCATATAACTTTATTGTGAAGTTTTTTTCTATCCTTGTTAATGAGAGCCCTTATGGTGGCTGTATAATCAATCATCTATTAGTAGCCTTGGGAGTTGATATGGGGGCCATGCAACAAGATCCTTCCATTCCCGTTCTTGGCAGCCTTCATGGCAGCCCCACATGAATTTTCAGTCCTTGGTCTTGGATTTGCGTATGATGGTACCATAAGGGAAGTCAAATAATCTTAAATGTTCGTTTGGTGGCCCTGTGGTTGTTATTTTTGATTGTTAGAAGGACCTTCCTAATCTTATTGATACATGAGTGTGATGGTTAAGGCAATTTGGTCGGAGATTGGAGCACACAATTAGCAATCTCAAATCCCAACAAGGGAACAAGTTGATAAATGTCAAATGGCATGTATATATCAAAGTTTTTGTACCATTATCCAATCCTCACTGATGGCTGCAATTTAATCCTTACCCTCCAAGGTTCTAATAAGATAATTCATACTTCAGTTTACCTTGATGTTCTCTTCACAGATTGTTTTTCTTTTTTTTCCTTATGGACCTAAAATATGGATCCTTTTCCAGTTTGTAGCTCTGTTTTGTCTTCTGTCATTTGTACAAACTTCTTTGTCTTATCAAGCAATATAGGCAAGCATGAGACTACCGATTCTGTCACCTTCATGCCTATTGGCATGGCTGGGGGCTGAGCTGATCTCATTACTCTTTCCCTTTTTAAATATATTTAGTCTCTATTCAGGAGAAAGGATTCTTCATACATCTCCACCTCCCTTAATTTGAGTGTAATATGTTATCAAGATGACTGTATATGTGTTCGTATTTTTTTTGGTTTGTTCTTTATCTATAAGAGTTCCATTCCAATTTTTTCCTTGCATCTTACTCCATATCTTTAAGCATAAAGTCTGAAAATGTAATTTCTATGCCACTGAATTTATGTGCAAAATTATGTGTAGCACCAAAACATGATAAGGATGGAAGTGTCATGTATTCGATATTGAATGATCGCTTGCATATTAATGTGGTTGTGAATGCTTGTCCCTTTCAGGCTATATCAGAATTCAAAAAGGGTAAAGTAGAATATCGAGCAGATAAAACAGGAATTACTCATATTCCATTTGGGAAGACAGGCTTTGCTGATGAGGACCTTCTTGCAAATCTAATTGCCGCAGTTGTAAGTGTTACCCTTCAATGGAAACTCTCACGGTCGTGCTATTTGCATATGTGATTCAGCGATGAATTTTTTTTGTTTTTGTTTTTTGATGATAAAAAAATTGAATTTGACTTGTGTCTCATTTCTTTTAGAATGCTAAAGTTTATTAACTTCAGATGCAATTGACAGTCGCTTTCATTTTTGCAGAATTCTGTTGATGCTAACAGGCCAACTGGGGCCAAGGGGATCTACTGGAAATCTGCCTACATATGTACAACAATGGGCCCCTCCATTAGATTGGACATTAAAGAACTCCGTGAATTTAAGCTTCCATCATAAGGTTCATGATTTATTCATTTTGGCTGGTGTATAGTATAATCATGCTTTGTTTTCCTGGAAAATATAAATACGTACGGGAGCATAGTCTCTTTGTACAAAAGGAATTAGGATTAATATAACTTGTATTGCAGTTAGAGGGGCTGCTGCTTCTTTTTCTTCTTTTAAATGTATCTAGATCAGGCTGACTGAGTTTTTTGAGTTGTTAACAGTTGGCATTTAACTTTACATGTTTTAGCTTTCATTTGTCATCATATAACTTACCTATATTCATTAGGACCTAAACCGACATGGTTTATTGTTTTTTGTTTCTTTTGTTTACATGATTGTAAAATAAAGAGTTAGCAGGCGTTGAATGTTTGGTTCAAATATGTGCAATTAGTATGGATTTATGTAGGACAATTTCTCATGTAGTGGATGTTTTTTATTTCCTTTATTTTTTTACATTTCCTTAAGCTGTCAGATGCTTACTATACATCCCTGGGATCCTTTCTCTTTCCATTTATATGTACAAATAGATGACAGAGAGAGACAGGGAGGGAGAGAGCGAAGGAAGGGGGAAAACCTTGCAAGTATTCCCCTTGGAGAGGGAAAGAGTTGTAAATATGGAGCAGCAGCCTTTCAAACATTTTTGTTGGAGTGGGGAATGGAGTTGTCAATATGGAGCAACAACCTTGCAAATATTGCCCTTGGAGAGGGAAGGGAGGGAGTTGCAAATATGGAGCATCAATCTTGCAAATATTGCCCTTGGAGAGGGAGAGGGAGAGGATGGGAGAGAGGGATGCAGGGTGGGTGTTGCAAATATGGAATAGCAGTGATTTTTTTTTCCCTTGGAGAATTAGAGGGAGATTGATGGATGGATCCCTTGTAGAGAGGGATGAATAGAGCTGCATGTTTAAAGTAATAACTTTGAAAATAATGCCCTTGGAGAGGGAGAGGAAGAGGTATTGTAAATATGAAGCAACAACCTTGCAAATATTGCCCTTCGGAGAGGAAAATGGATGGATTGATGAACACATTGTGAATATGGAGCAATGGCCTTGCTCTTATCCTAGATTGAAGCATGAGTTCTATCAATTTTACAATTCCATGTTACATGAACCAATTAATGCAAGCATCCAATTTGTGATTAACTTCTTTTCAAAAACAATGCAATAAATATTTTGTGTATAAATAACATTTTTTTCATAATAGATTCATATTCCATATGCAATCCATTGATTGCAACATTTGAAGGGAAACTGGAATTTGTTGACAATAATAATTAGAAGGAAGTCAAATAGGAAGCCTTGGGAGCCCACCAACTGATCTATGCATAGCATAGCTGCCCCCTTTGTCTGTTGATGACTAGAAATATTGATTGAAAGTTGGGATAGATAGTTGAGAATCTTCACCATTTTGTATATTCTATGGTGACTTTTGTATGATTAGTGACTCAATGGAAGAATTTGTCACCAAGGTACAATTGCTCGCCTCCACTTTGGGATGAATGCAAGCTGTAGGCTTGAATAAAATAAAATGAGAAAGAACCTAACAATCTAAGTTTCCAACAACGCTAATACTTATTATATGTTCCAAATTTTTCTTGATTGTATGGTGTTTATGATAGCTTATATATTTGGGTGTTAAATTAAAAAGTGAATTGAACTGTAAGTTTGACAATTTACATGTGAGAGTGTAATGTCCCCCTCATGAGTTTAGCTAGTTGTTGATTATTAGCTTGTCCATCGGGTTCTTGTAGGTAAACCAAATGTTTCAGGGAGCTTTGCAGTTCTTGGAGTAGCAAAGTTCGACATTATTCCATGTCATTTTTTTGGTGTTCCAAAGATGTTTCTGAAGTCAAGTGGAAGAAATAAAATAAATGCCCAAGTTATTATTTAATTATAAGTTCACTTTAGTATTTATTTAAATATTTAAAAGTGATTTGTCAATAAGAGGTGGCTAAATAGGAGCAAATATTTAAAAGATTATTTTAATGCTCATTTGGAAAATTAAAGGGAAACATAAAGAATTGATTAAATTTTAATTTTATTTTCAAAAGGCGTTGGAATTTGAGAAGGGAAATAAAATATTATTTTTGAGTTCATTTTCACATATGGGAATCATTGTGAAAGTTTGTAGAGCTTTTTCTCCAAGAACTTCCTGAGGACAAAACCCCTCACGGGGAATATCAACTACGGTGGTGAAAAATCCTCTTTGGTTGATGGCTGATTGATTTATCCAAAATTGATGCTTGTGCTTAATGGTTTGACAGGAATAGATTAAAGTTCAATCTATGAAAATCTTGCAAGCAAGTCTAAGTTGAGAGTTCATAAATGTTTTTACAAGAGGGAGCAATGAATATTATGTTGGTATATTTACAAATTATTGTTAAATTATTTGCTAGTTGTGGAGACACTCTTCATGGATATGTTTGGTGTGATATACATTAAAGACAAAAATAATTGGTTGGGCATTTCAATAACCTTCCCAGGGTTGACTAGTTGCTGGGCGAAGGAAATTAATACTCGCGTGATAATTTCACGAGATTTCCAAAGTCTTGTAGGGTGTGAGGCTATATATACCAGGCATGTCTTTCTACTAAATGTATGCAGGATTGCCATTGTTGGGTGAATTCAAAGTTGCGCGCCATTGTAAATTTTAGACTATATGATATGTTTGGAGTGACCTCTTACAATTGCTAGGTGATTTCTTGAATTAGGACATCTTTCATAGAATGTGGAATTGAGCCGTGGGAAGTATTCCAAGATAAGTGACTCATAACTTTTGGCATATCTTTCCTAGCTAGTTGAGATTATTATTGGTGAGGTGTGAGGTTTTTCATGGCTTGGCTTCAAGTTAATCAGTGGGCGTCAAGTTTAAGATAAGCTAGGTTTCATGATGGTGGCATGTGAGAATTAAAGGTTAGCAATGTTGGGAATTGAATTGGAAGGTAGCCACCCCTAATTCAGTTGTTGTAGTTATCTTGGTTCAATGGGCAGTATATAGGATACTTCACTTCAATAATTGCAAATGAATTGAGGTTAGATCATTGTTCAAGCCTCTTTCCATTAACTAAAAGTTAATTAGCAAAATGTGATATTAAAATCTCATATTTGTTTAGTCCATTTGAATGTTTGGAAAATGTTTGGCATAACTTCTCTTTGCATTTATGAATGGAAAAATATATGTATGAAAAGAAAACTGTTATGTTAACCTTACACAAAAACTTTGCAAGGGTTGATTGGCCATAAACCCCTCAAAGTCACATGCTTCACAATTGTTTGACAAAATACTCAGACATTGAATTAGGTGAAATTGCAAAAATAAGAAAAAAAATTGGCTTGGAATCTGTGCATGATTTTTATAGAGAGTATATTGAGGTTGTAGATGATTAGCCTTATAGCATATGATTGGTATGAAAATTTTGCATTAGTAGAATTTATATATGGTGGTGATAAGTATATATTGTTTATTGGGGACATAAGGTTAAGGTATTGATATTTGAAGTTAAAACTTTTTACTTGGAGACATAATTTTATTGATGCATTTTCGGTTGAACCCAACATCCAATTACATTATGATCTTTACATATATGCCTACAAGTCTTGTTAATGTTGATTGAGCTTATGAAGATTGTAGTGCTACTATTAATGTTTAAGGGCTAAATAGATATTGGAGGTTGGATGCAATGGAGGATGGAGGTATTTTATTATCTTGAGCTAGCTTCTTGCTCAGAGATGATTCATTGCATGAGAAGCAACACCAATTTCATCTTGAGTCCCTTCATGAAGCAAGAGGGGCATAACAACTTTGTTTTGGTTTGTAGATAATTGAGTATGTTTGATTTGTAGACTTGATAAGTGGTACCTATGGATAATTGAGCTTGCCTCGAACCATAGTTTTGCAAGTGTGGACTTGTGAATAATTAAGTATTGATCCACAAATGAAGGAGTGTTATCGGGGATAATTGAGTTAGTCACAATTCACAATTGGTTGGTGGTTTTGTTACTATGGGTAATTGAGTGAGTTTTGATTCACAGTTGGTTGGTGTCTTTTCTTGTGGATAATAGAGTTTGTCTCAATTCACAAGAGTAGCGTACTTGTGGATAATGGAGTATGTCTTGATTCACAAGTATTATGTAGGTTTGACAATTAGGAGATCCACTAATGTGTTTAGTTTGGTGTTTCCTAGGGGAGTGAAGAGGATTAGTGGTGATGCTTCATCAAAGTATTCAGAAGGGTTGTTGTGTTCAATCCTTGTAGTGTTCCACCCTTTGTTCGGATTTATGTAATAAGGGGGGAAAGTTGGGTTATTACATCTTTAGTTTGGTATAGTTTAGATAAAATAATAAAATAATAAAATAATTTTACATATATATGTTAATTTATAAATAAATAAATGTTAGTTAATAGTTAGTGTTTAAATAAATTAGTTGTGGGAAGTTGCATTTCTATAACTAGTAGTTTTGGGTAGTTGATAGTAAAAATAAATGGCTTTATAAAGCCACATTGGAAAGCATTGTAAATCATTCAAAAACATCAATATTATATTATATATTAGTTTGTTATTATGTTGTGCAAAAATGGTTTGATTTTATTTTTTATGTTTTCTCTACCATTTTCAATAAAAAAGTGTCTTTTACAATATTCTAAAGCACAATACTCAAATTTGACCTCACATGTTGGAATGCTAACTTGCTATGCTAGATTTGCTTGTTGGCTTAAGATAACCTATATACATTAGTGAGCTTCTAGATTATTATTTTTTATTAGAATAAAAGGTGGGGTTTATGAAAGGACCCTAATCCTTATTTACAATGCAATGAGGATAGGTAAGTGAAGCACAACCAATCAACAAGGAGCAAAAAGTAGCTAGTGGCACAAAGATTACAACATGTCAACAAACAATCTACACTCCAAACAAAATAGTTGAGCAGAAAATAGACCATTCTTTTCAAGGTGGTTTGAAACCAAAATGCTCTAGGGAGCACTATAGCCCCTTTCAACTGATCCTAAAAGCAACATTCCTTCTTGGTTGGTCTCTTGTTGTTTTTGCTCATAGAAGCACTAAGGAAGACTGACTTCCTAATTGAACATCTATTTTTTGGATCAACCTTGTTGCGAAATTAGGTGTCTCAACCTTGTAAATTTTCTAATATTGTTTATTTATTGTTTGGAATTTTTCCATAATTATTAAATGTCATATAAATTAGAATGTATTTTATTTAATAATTTTGCTCCACCTGAAATGAGGCATTGGAATTTTTGTAAGGCATTTAGTGCCATGTGTCAATAGTTTCTTGCATTAGTTGTATGTTGTCATAAGGTGGATATATTTAGTAGATTTGGAGCACTATTCTTTTGTGGGATTTTATAACAAGTTATGATAGAAACTTATGACATGTAAGAGCCAAGAATAGGGGGCATTACTTTGGAATCTTGAACAAATATGACTAGAGGTTACTTTATTATTTGCAATACAATATCTATTTTGAAATAATTTGTTATAACAAGTTGGCCATTTATGTCAAGTGAGTCAAAATAGACGTTACATGTGAGTAATTGACTTACTATTTTTAGTAGTTTGTGAGAATCTTGGAAGGTGGCATTGGATTTTTGAACCCCAATTGAGCACCATACGACTAGAGGTTTTGCATATGGTTTTGTAAATCAAAAGTTGTTTCTCGTTTGCTCACTTGTCTATAAATTGGTACTGGAGAAAGTAGTTTGAGTATGAGAGTTTTTAGGTGCACAAGTGTTGTTGGATGTCAAAAATATTCCAAGTTTAATTACTAGTGAAATACTCTTGTAAAGACTTGCATTCCAAGTGTTGTTATTTTCTTTCAAATTTGATAATATGTTGTGTAGATTTTGGAGTGAAATTTTTCTCTTGAAAGAATTTACTTAATGTAAATCACCATGTTATAATATCATTATTTATCTATTGATGAATGATCATATTTAAAGTTTCTTTTATATCACCCACTTAAATATTAGTGTAGGAAGTTGTTTTCACACACCTTGCTTCCTTACAAGTGCCATTGGAACTTGATTACGTTTTAGGTGTTGGATGGAGGGTTTTTTTAGCTAATTATATTTTGAGTGGAAACTTGTGTGGAAGGAGAAATTTGTGACTTTTATTACAAAAAGTAAAGATGGCAAACACATTAGGGAGGATTAATATAGAAAAACTTTCAAGCACAAACTTTGAGATGTGGAAATTAAAAATGGAAGATCTATTGATTGATTGTGATTTGTGCAATTTTGATGCAAATGTTTAGAGACCTACAAATACCACTTAAGTGTCTTAGTATGATGTAATGGATTGAAAAAAAAGTTTAATTAGATTGTGTCTTGTAGATTTTGTTTTTATTAATTCCCATGAAGAAGTCACTACAAAATTGTTATTAAGAAACTTGGAGAAATCTATGAAGTAAAGTCTTTCGTGAACAAAATATTCTTGAGGAATAAGTTATATTCCTTGAAGATGGAAGTTGGATGGATTGTAGACCACCTAGAAACATTTATATGTTGGTGGCTCAATTAAACTTTGTGGGTGTGAAGATAGATGATAAGGAAAGATGTTAGACTTTGTTGTGTTCTTGGCTAGACTTACGGGACAACTTTGTTATGGCCATTGAGAGCACTTCTATCACTTTGAAGGTAGAAGATGTTGGCTTTTTATTTTTTTAAGAGATAAAGAGGAAAGTCTCTCTAAGTGTCAAAGAGGCTTTGAGTGTTCAATGCAGACCAAAACAAAGAGGTTAAAAAAGGATAAGTAGCATGACACATATAGATCCAAGTCCAAGGGGAGATCAAAATCTATTAGAATGTCCAAAGCCATTTGTTGCAGTTGCGCTAAGCCTAGTCCCTCTTGTAAGTATGAAAAGTATGGAGACTGTAAGGTGCACTTGGGTGATAATTCCTATTTAGATATTGTTGGTTGTGGTATAATTAAGATTTTTTTTTTTGACAATAGAGTTAGGGGATATGATGTTATCTTGCATATCCCAAGATTAACTTGCAATCTATTATTTGTAAGCAAATTAATATAGGTGTGAGCGTATATTTTCTACAATAAGTGTTAAAATAGTGAGAGGTGCTATGGTGATTTCTAGAGGTAGTAGATTGAAAACATTTTTTCAATTTGATGCATGCATGATTAAGTGCAATAATATTTTTTAAAGAGCACATCTATGGCTACTTCGATGGGTAAATAGATGATATCCTCTTTAGTAGATAATTGTTGTTTATAGGTGCCTAAGGGTGTTTTTTTTAAAAATCTAAGATACCTACAAAAAAGACAATGTTGTGGCATGAAAGACTTGGCCACATAAGAGAGAAGGGTTTACATAGTTTAAAAAATAAGTCTTTTTGAAGGGATAATTGATTGTAATCTAGAATTTTAATTTTTGTGAGCATTGCATTTATAGAAAACAAAATCGTGTTTAGTTTTACTCAAGTTCTCTTAAATCTTGTAGAATTTTGGATCTAATAACTTTGATATGAATTTTCCTATTGATATACCTTCAATTTCTAAATCTATTTATTATGTTACATTCATTGATATTGAGAAATTATGTCTCAAACTTACTGGCGTATTAAGAGGTTTAGGCTTCGGGCTTGTTGATTACCAAATACATGGTAAAAGCCTTAGAAGTTCTGCAAGTAGTCGGGCATCGGCCTTTTGGATTATCGCTTATTGGATGTAGTTGAAAATGACTTAAAAAAGTTGAAGAATTTCAACAATCGGACTTCAGAGTTCCTTCGTATGCTTTATTGATGGGGTTTGCGGTATTGGGTATTGAGAAACCCTGAGTCTCGACCTGCGAAAGGATTTCATTCTTTCAGAGTTGCATTGGTGCTAAGTTTTCAAAGTTGCATTGATGATAAGGAGAAGCATCATTGAAAAGACATGTATATGTCAGAGGGAGTCTCTAAGCAATCCCCTCGATACTCCGGTGAGATTGCATTGAGGTGACTTATTGTTGTCGCTAGGACCTTGAATGTTGTCCCCTTGACATCCCAATGGGAGGCTGGGGACTCTTGTCGGTAGAAGTGAAGAACATTGCCGGGACATAGAATGTAGTCTTCTCAATGTGCCGATGGAGTAGAACCATAGTGTGCTATTATGGTGGGACCGGTCAGTGTGGAAGGTGATGTCGGTTGTATGATAGTGGTGACATGGATGTTATGTTGGCGGTGGGGACCATAGGTAATGCTATACGCTTCGTCGATGGGAATTCTATGTATCGATGAAAGGTGCTAAGTTGTCCCCTCGATAATCCAATGGGAGGTGGTAACATCAGTGAGCAACCTACATATTGAGGTAACGGTAAGATTTCAGAGGGACATGGTTCTATGTCTCATCAATATTTCGATATGAATTTATTGGAGGCTGAAGGTAATGACGACCAAATTAAATGGCGATACACAACATGAAGCTATTAGTTGATTGCAAATCGTTGTTGTGAATCAACATGTTCATTGGCTCAACGATTTCAACATGAAGGCGATAATTGAATTCTCTGATAACCATGTAATTGCTTGTGATATCTCGATACTTGATTGGTTGATGCAACAGTACTACAACAATGTAGGTTAAGCTGACCTGAATGAGGAGATAGATAAATTTGGAAGGAATCGTATTGAACACGAGGAGTACAGTGTATTGCATTGTAACAGAAGGAGAGGGTGGTTGGTTGAAGATCAGAGTAATGTTGCCAAACTGATTTTGTGAATCGACACCTAAAAGAGCATAACTTTGCAACTTGTATGTAATTGATATTTATTGTAATACAAGTGATCTCTGCTTTGGTGTGTGGGTTTTTTCCCAAAAGGGTTTTCCCATGTAAATTTGGTGTTTATTCTGTGTTGATGTTTTATTTGTGTACTCTGTTATTCATGTGCGCTTAAATGAATTGTAATTGCAAAGTTTTAAGTGGTTTTCTATATCTCTCTCCTAAAGATTAGCATTAGGAAGGTGTATTCCACACTTTGCTTTCCTTTCAATTGATGACTATAGTGAAAGAGCATGAGTTTATTTTTAAAGAGTAAATCTAATGTTTTCATTCAAGTTGAAAAATTTACAACAATGATAAAATTGTAGACTAGAAAGAAAATAAAATGTGGTGAATACAAACTATAAGCCAGCCTTGAAGTGTGGTGGGACCAACAAAATATTAATATTCTAGAATCTTCATCGTCCAATAGTAATGATAGATATCATGTCTATAGTGATTAATAAATTTGTAACATGTGATGGATACATGATGTTGGTCACTATGGTACGATATTCCTCCACTCACATTTACCGGCTTACTTAGTAGTGTAAGTAAGACTCAGAGTCATTGGATCAATAGATCATCTAGGATCTATAAATAAGGCCTCAAAGGAGTCATTTGGAATCATGAGCCTTAGTGTGTCTCAACAATCATATGTTCTCTTGTGCCTCATGCAAACTTTATAATTAAAAAAATTCATATAAGTTTGTAATGAAAGCCCTATAATATCTGTTTCAGTGGTATAAGAAGTTGTATCCATTCAACCATCAACCTTTGCCACTATTTCCTTATTATGTTTCTTATGTTGGTATCAGAGCCAAAAGTCTAGCAATAGGATATTGGATACAAAACGTTGAAAACTTCTATTATGTGGGGAAAATCTCTTATGAGATTGTTAGTTGATTTTATCCCTGAAATTGGTTGTTCAAATTAGATCTTGTTAATCCTTTGAAGGCTATCTTATGCATTCTTCTCAGGTAAAGTAGACATCAAGATGATTCAATTCAATTAAGCTATAGTAGATGATGATGTAGAAATCATTAATTAGGCATCAATGCAAGGATGTTTTGTTCTTCCTAATGTTCAACGTATTGAAGGAGAAATTATAGGCGAAGAATCTTCAGACATTCAAGTAATGGAAGAGGTGATCCAAGGTATTGTTTTAACCTATAAGCCTCCTATACTTAAGGTTGAAAGTGATTATAAAAACTCTACATTAAAACCAAATATCCTTAAAATTTTGGTTTAGCATTCTACCTTTAAGAAATTTATCAAACATAGGACTAAATTTATTGAACTAACTTTAGAATATGATCCTTAAGACTTTCTAGACTAAAATCCTTCCTATATTTCCAAAATTTGAAATTGACTATATTAGGAACCATGCAAATGTGAATTTTATTCACTTTGGGCCAATACTAGTCTATGTAGGATCCCGTGTCCTTAAAAATATAAAACCTATCTAGTATATGATAATGTATGATAGAAGACAAACCTATATGAGCATGCATGCCAAATCTTTGCTCTATCCTATCTAAAATGATAATGCCATTTGTTTTGAATTTTATCATAATATCATAGTATGTGCTAGAGATCATGGTTGTAAGGAAGTAAGATATGGCTCTCTTGACTATTGGGGCATGTTTTCATCAGTATATGTATTAGAGATGTTTGGAAAATTTAAATATGTTGGTGCACAAATCTAGGTATTATATATAATGACAAACACAAACCATCCCAAAATTCTAAAGAATCTTCCCTATGCCAAATGATTGAATGGTGATGTACAATTAATAAAGGGCCACATGAATACAATATATATACTTGTTGGATGGAAATTAAAGCGGTTGAAAAATGTTGCTCCTAGAATTACATGAAAATTGGAGCTAGTCCATAATATAAAGAGAAATACTATTCAAGTACTTCCTTGAAGTCAGTCCAGTAGAATTCCTGCTTCTCCTTGTCTTATTTTTGTACCACCAAGATCTTCCTTTAGAAAAGGAGAAAGTTCAAATAGAAGATGAAGAAAAATTTGTCAATGGAGGACTAGATCCTTCTAAGAAAGGGAAAGAAAGAGAAAATCTAGATTTGAACCATTTACAATGATGAATATGACCCTACCCAGTGAAAATTCTTTATCTTACTATGAAGATAATGATGTTTCACTCTATAAGGATGGACGATGGCCTCCTCTAAAAGGTCATTATAAATCAATTGATGAATATATTAGTCATTTTCAATATGCTTTTCAACCCAATAATCCCAAAGAAAAGGGACCTAGTTAGGAATTTAAACAAAGAAATTATTTAGCTAGATTTTATCAATATTTTCAAGAAAATTTTGATGACTTGTGAAGAGATGTAAAATATACCAAGAAAACTATTGACAAGACAAATTCTAAAGTTGATAAGCTAAGTGTCTTAGAAAACTCTGCATTTGTACAAGAAGTCAAGCAATATAGTATAACAATTCATACTAAGGTTGATCAACGTTTAAATAATTTACATAGTATGGGAGACAATGTAAATAAGGTTGTTGATAAGATTAATTCCATAGACCATAAATTGGTAGAATTAGAAGGTAGTCTAGATTGGCTTGAAAATGAAGAAAAGACAAAGAAGACAATCATACTTCTTGAAGCAGGATTTTTTTAATCTAAAAGAAATTTTTTGAGTAAGAAAATAATGTAACTATTGGACCTCCTACTATGATGATGATGATGATGATGAATATCCTAGTTACTCCTTGGTATCTAGATATTGAAAATTTAGACAATCCAGTAGAAATTGTAAACACAGTAAGAGCCTGGGCTAATACATTTTTGACAATATGACAAATGGAAAGAATGACACAACATCAAACAATAACATTTGTGGAGAATACCATCTCATTAGTTGAGCATGTAAGGAAAGATCGGTGCGGAAACGCCTTCCAAATACAAAATTCTCTAGAAAGAAGTGTAGAAAAAATTCATTTAATTCAAGTTACAGTCATTAAGATGCACATTAATCAAAACAAGAGAATAGACAATTTAACACATAATTAAACACCAGATTTTACATGGGAAAACCCTTACGGGAGAAAAACCCACACCAAGTAAAGTCACTTTGTATTACAATAATTCGATTACATACAGAGTTCCAGACTCCACTCTTAGGTGTTAATTCACAACATCAAATAGTTTTGTCACTATTGAATTTGACTTCATTTTCTGACAAATGTTCGCTGGTCGTTCGACAAACATTTGTTGGAAAATCGACGAATTAACGAAAGAATTTTCGTCGCCATTTTTTCGTCGAAATTTCGACGATGAATTAAACGTCAAAATAATGACACAGATTCGTTAGTCATCGACATCATAAAATGACTTAGATGTTCGTCGGAATATCGACGACAACTTCGTGTATCCACTGACGAATTATAACCAAAATGCAATTGCAATGGCTCTTCCGAAGCGTCGAAACAACACCAGAAGTTCATCGCCATTTCGATGAAATGGGCAAGGAGTTACAACGAAGCATTTGTCGCAGCTATAGCAACTTCGTCAGACCTTTTCGGTGATTCGTCGGTGGACTTCGTCGAAATTGCGATGAAATAATGCAATTTTTTTTAAAAAGAATTCATTGAAATGTACCATCGCGGAGACTCTTGGTGATGACCACTGAAGCCAACCCATTGGTGAGAGATCAATCATCGACACAGGATAGAAAACTCACTTCGATAGTTCGTGTCTTGCCAATGACTTCCGTCGGCAAGACAGATCCAATGTCACACCGATCTGACCTCTTCAGGAGTTTTAAATAGACCTACACCATGTCATCGCGGAGACTCTTGGAAATGACCACCGAAGCCAACCCATCGATGAGAGATCAATCATCAGCACAGGATAGAAAACTCACTCTGATAGTCCATGTCTTGTCGATGACTCTCGTTGGCAAGATAGATCCAATGTCACACCGATTTGACCTCTTCAGGAGTTTTGAACACTACTGGTTCTCAACAAGACATTTTGAGGGTCTCGCCGATTAAAAAAGTGTCTAAAAGCAAGTAAACAGATGGAACCTATTAATTTTCTTATTTTGGGGTTCTTTAAATCATAGAATAGATACCATCTTCTTGTGTATAATGTACTTATATTCAAATTTGAATTCGAGACCAATTGTCATTGTGCATTCCATTTTACTTGCACAGAGTATTCTATAAGCAATATATTGATAATGCCAAATGATTTATGGTGTTGTACAACTCTACCTATCATCACAATTCTGCTGTTCCCCCCTAGAGAATCTTGCAAAGACAAGTTTACAATACAAAGTCAAATAATATGAAAAAGACTTACTTCCATACAAATTAAATGATTATTCTCACAATGGCAATTGTCTAATCACAACAACAATTCCATGAAAGGTTATCCATGCTTCATAAGAGATGACTGATCATACATACAGACTGCAAGATGCATAGAAAAAGCATTACACTTGAGAACAAACAAGGGCTAACAAGGGAAGGAGTTAAGAAACATTTGGATTGAAGAGAAAATGTGTAGGGAAAATGCTGAGCAGTGTCAAGAGAACAAAGCTTGTAGAACATATTCTTGACCTAATCAAGCTCTTGAACAACTTAAACAAAATTAAAATACTAACACATACATGAGACATGTAATGAACTTCCAATATCTGCTATCTTTTTCATTAATGCAAAGGTAGGTAAAGGAGAAATAATTATAATTGTAACACTATTCATAGTCCAGTAAATTATGTTCATAATTTGTGTTCAATGGACCTCAGTTTTATCATTATACTGCCCATCTAATACCATATTTTAATCCAGGGTTCAACTATCTTAGATCTAAAGAAGCACCTTCAATTAACCATTTAACGTACTATAAAATAAGGTAAGAATTTTACTTGAGAAAGATTGGGTACACTTGTAGGATTAAAGTTCTCGCAATTATCATGATTTATTGGCACACAAACACAACCTGCAACATATGAAGTAATGGATGACTACAAGTTAGTGAAATGGTCTTTAATATGTGACTGGTTTGCAAATTGATTGGTAGAAAATAAGGTTACAAACAGATCTACATAAAAAAATATGAGGACAATCTACTGTAATCATCAAAATAGATGAAAAGTGAAAAGGAAAGAGCCGAGCTACATCTCTAGAGCCTTAAAAAAACACATGCAAGAAACATAAAAAAAGAACAAACCAGTTTTTGGATGAATACAAAATGGTGCCTTCAGCAAGTGATTCATATGCTTTCACACCTGACACAGGACATTAAGAAGATTTTAGTCTTCCTCTATGAAATTAACTACTTACAGAAAAAAAACCCAGAAACCAATATTATATACCTCCATGTCTAGCCAAGGGTAGGTATAAGAGAAAAAAACTTTCCTCAATGCAATGCCAAAAAATATCAATGTGTGTAGGTTTGTATTACTCAAAATATCATTTCACTGCCTAAGGAAAAATACCAAAGTGATGTTTTAAATTTCAATTTTCACATAGGCTCCCTTATTGCTACACATGCATATACAAGCATTATTCAAGCTCTAAACTATTCAAGTATTAAGGATTTAATTAGCTATAAGATGGAAAGTTGTTGTTTAGACATAATCCATCATCTTTTACATATCTTTATTCACTCCTAGCGCTTCAGATAAATTTGTGTAAATGAGACATAAATGTGAATATTTTATGACAAAGAAAATTCTTAAAAGGAGGGGGGAGAGAGCAAAGGGTAGGGGGCAAGAGAATGCTTGAATGTATAGCAAAGTATAACATTTTGATCATTATAACAATGAAACGAATCTTAAGTTTGAAGCATTAATATCATTTAGAACATTTATGATCAAGAATGAATGTAAGTAGAGAAATTTTTGCATACCTATAGATGGTACAAAATTTTATGGTTAAGTGGAAGCCTCCCATCAACAACAAGATCCAAATATCCGTGTACCTATCTCAATCGAGCCTCTAAACCCTTCAAAGCTGTCAATTTTTTCACTAACCTATTATGCACAAAAGTTAAATTTTAGAGTTGTCACCACTAAAAACAAAAGAAACATAGCTTTGAAACCAAATCCACACACAACACAATGTGGTATTCATACAAAGCCATACAAACAAACTAAACTCAGAACATTGGAATGGAAACAACTTCAAATTATGATGAAGAGCATGGATTCAGGGTATAAATAATTATTTTTCTGCCACCATAGTGAAAAGTTAACACTTTCTTTCATATTTGCATATTGGTTTGATGCTTCAAAAGATGCATTTCTTATATTGAAAAGTGCATTACCTTATTGAGCTTCTCTTTGTTTCGAGAATAGTTTAATATTCTCTACTTAACAGGGCCAACCACATGACGATGTAAGCTCATTTGGCCCCTTCTACACCCCCCCACATCACTCTCAATTCCCCATACCCAATCATATAACATTAATCATTCATTCATCCATTAATAACATATAACATTCATTCATTAACATATAACATTCATTAATTAGCATATTCACATTCATTCATTAACATATAATATTCATTCTTTCAGTTTTTACATATCAAAAATATGGTTGTCATGATATGATTACAATCACTTTTTTTTTGTTTCTTTTTTAAAAGCTAAAAAAATCTGAAGTGGAGTATCATTTTCTAAATCATCTATCCCCTTTAGTTGTTTTTCCTCCGCCGGATCTTAATGTATGCTTAGTTGTCGCTTCACGACGCGGATGTCACTGGAAGTAGGTCCGCTACAATAACAAAGAAATGTTAAATTGATATGTTTTATTATTATTGTTACAAGTATTTCATTAATTAAAAGAACATTAGAGTGGTTCTCTTTACCGATGGGTCCACATCATGTTCCCCAATTCCTTATAGACTCATGCTCAACATGTTGAACACCCTCAAAATCCTGGATCTACAGTTGAAACAAAAGGTTACATTAATTAATACACCAATTGAAATTAAATATGTTTAAAAGAACATTAGAGTGGTCCTCTTTACCTGATGGGGCCACATCATGTTCTTGATCTTCTCTAGCCTGATCATGCTCAACACGTTGATCACACTTTACATGCTTTAAAATTGAAACACGAAATGTTACATTAATTAATACACCAATTGAATTAAATATGTTTAAAAGAACTTTAGAGTGGTCCTCTTTACCTAATGGGGCCACATCATGTTCCTGATCTTCTCTAGCCTGATCATACTCAACATGTTGATCATGCTCTACATGCTCTAAAGTATCAGGATGCACACCATAACCTTCATCTGCAGGTTGTGCTCCACCCTCACCAGGCTGCATTCCAATGTCATGTGCAGTATTATCATTGCTTGAATGTTTAAAACAAATAGGCATGTAATTACTTTATGGTGGAAATTAATATTGAATAGATTACACAAGTATTCAATTTTAAACAAAATTTATTGAGTTTATTTACCTGCGTGTTGGATGCAGTGGAAGATTTTGTTTGCCCAGTCAAGACTCATAGGCGTTCAACCACGATTCCATAGCCTTGCTGGAAGGCAATCTTACGACTCCATAGCCTTGCTGGAAGGCAATCTTCAAGTCCTATTTTGTGGGAACTATGTTGAATTCAGAGCCCTACATTTTTGCATAAGATCATGAATTTTGCTTCTATGGTGTGATAAAAGCAAAATTGTTTTCAATTTATTATTTGGATACAATATTTCATTTATTGATACTTACAATTCATGCGGCTAATTTCATATAATCACTAGAGTCAAGTTTGTGTTGCCCGTGTTTTTCTAGTCTTTCCTTTGTTGCCTTCGATGTGTCGCATAACCTATGAAAAGTTTGAAATACGCTAGATTATGTAAAAAGAAAGAGAATCGCGATATAATTACATTGTTGATAGTATCACATACCTTCCTTGGCCCGTGGTGTCTTTTCCTTTTTCTT